>JASEVX010001589.1:0-13882 GCA_031761405.1 Serripes groenlandicus | reverse complement strand
AGCAAAACGACCTTTGAAAACATGATGAGCAATGGCTGTTTTTATCACAATGTTTTCGATAGTTCATTTATAGGGAGTATATGCATGTGGGAACGGGGTTATGGGAAAATCGTTCACTGTACCGCCGAAAGGGATTTGGCCTGCAGAGGTGCGAAGACCCGTGAGTGAACAGATACTAACCCTTTTTCCACATGCATATACTTTATGCCACTTTCCACACTTATTTAGTCATGGAACAACTCGCTTCCAAGATCAAAACCCATACAATGCAAACAAAACGACAGTTTAAAGCATGGCGGGCAATTGCTTCTCTTGCCACAATGTGTTCAGGTCTATTGCATAGCTGGATTGATTCACCGAGGGATCACGAGTGTGTGAACTGACGGGGTGGTATGACTGGAATGATGTGGAAAACGGCCTAAAACACCCAACAATACCAACAAAACGACCTCTGAAAGCAGGGCGGGCAATTGCTCCCTTTGTCACAGTGTGTTCAGTACTATTGAGTAGCTGGGTTGAATCACCCAGGACGCATGAGTATGTGAACAGTGCGTGTGATTTGACATATATGATGTTGAAACCGGCATACAACACCCAACAATACAAACAAAACGACCTTTTAAATCATGATTAGCAATGGCTCCCCTTTCCACACTGTGTTCAGTCCTAACGCATAGCTGGGTTGAATCACCCAGGAAGCATGAGCATGTGAACAGTGCGTGCGATTTTACATACATGTATATGATGTTGGAAACGGCGTAAAACACCCAACAACGCAATCAAAACGACCTTTGAATGAATACATGATGAGCAATGGCTCCTACTACCACACTGTTTTCAGTCCTATTGCCTAGCTGGGTAGAATCACTAAAAAAACATGAGTGTGTGCAAACAAAACGACATTTTAAAGCATGGCGGGCAATTGCTTCTCTTGCCACAATGTGTTCAGGTCTATTGCATAGCTGGATTGATTCGCCCGGGGATCACGAGTGTGTGAACTGACGGGGTGGTATGACTGGAATGATGTGGAAAACGGCCTAAAACACCCAACAATACCAACAAAACGACCTCTGAAAGCAGGGCGGGCAATTGCTCCCTTTGTCACAGTGTGTTCAGTACTATTGAGTAGCTGGGTTGGATTACCCAGGACGCATGAGTATGTGAACAGTGCGGGTGATTTGACATATATGATGTTGAAACCGGCGTAAAACACCCAACAATACAAACGAAACGACCTTTGAAATCATGATTAGCAATGGCTCATCTTTCCACACTGTTTTCAGTCCTAACGCATAGCTGGGTTGGTTCTCCCAGGGCCCATTAGTTTGTGAACTGTGAGGTCGATTGGACATAACTGCAGTTGAAAACGGCCTAAAACTCCGTACAGTGCACTCAAAACGACCTTTGAAAACATGATGAGCAATGGCTCCTTATACCGCACTGTGTTCAGTCTTATCGCGTAGATTGGTTGATTCAGACAGGAAGCATGTGTGTGTGTGTGTGAGCAGTGAGGGTTATTTTAACATAAATGCTGTCGAAAACGACCTAAGACAACCAACAACGCAATCAAAACGACCTTTGAAAACATGGTAAGCAATCGCTCCTCTTACCACACTGTTTTCAGTCCTATTGCCTAGCTGTGTAGAATCACCCAAAAAACACGAGTATGTGCACTGTGATGGCGATTGGGCATACATGCTGTTGAAAACGGCCTAAAACCCCGACAATGCAAGCAAAACGACCTTTGAAAACATGATGAGCAATGGCTGTTTTTATCACAATGTTTTCGATAGTTCATTTATAGGGAGTATATGCATGTGGGAACGGGGTTATGGGAAAATCGTTCACTGTACCGCCGAAAGGGATTTGGCCTGCAGAGGTGCGAAGACCCGTGAGTGAACAGATACTAACCCTTTTTCCACATGCATATACTTTATGCCACTTTCCACACTTATTTAGTCATGGAACAACTCGCTTCCAAGATCAAAACCCATACAATGCAAACAAAACGACAGTTTAAAGCATGGCGGGCAATTGCTTCTCTTGCCACAATGTGTTCAGGTCTATTGAATAGCTGGATTAATTCACCGAGGGATCACGAGTGTGTGAACTGACGGGGTGGTATGACTGGAATGATGTGGAAAACGGCCTAAAACACCCAACAATACCAACAAAACGACCTCTGAAAGCAGGGCGGGCAATTGCTCCCTTCGTCACAGTGTGTTCAGTACTATTGAGTAGCTGGGTTGAATCACCCAGGACGCATGAGTATGTGAACAGTGCGTGTGATTTGACATATATGATGTTGAAACCGGCATACAACACCCAACAATACAAACAAAACGACCTTTTAAATCATGATTAGCAATGGCTCCCCTTTCCACACTGTGTTCAGTCCTAACGCATAGCTGGGTTGAATCACCCAGGAAGCATGAGCATGTGAACAGTGCGTGCGATTTTACATACATGTATATGATGTTGGAAACGGCGTAAAACACCCAACAACGCAATCAAAACGACCTTTGAATGAATACATGATGAGCAATGGCTCCTACTACCACACTGTTTTCAGTCCTATTGCCTAGCTGGGTAGAATCACTAAAAAAACATGAGTGTGTGCTAACAAAACGACATTTTAAAGCTTGGCGGGCAATTGCTTCTCTTGCCACAATGTGTTCAGGTCTATTGCATAGCTGGATTGATTCGCCCGGGGATCACGAGTGTGTGAACTGACGGGGTGGTATGACTGGAATGATGTGGAAAACGGCCTAAAACACCCAACAATACCAACAAAACGACCTCTGAAAGCAGGGCGGGCAATTGCTCCCTTTGTCACAGTGTGTTCAGTACTATTGAGTTGCTGGGTTGGATTACCCAGGACGCATGAGTATGTGAACAGTGCGGGTGATTTGACATATATGATGTTGAAACCGGCGTAAAACACCCAACAATACAAACGAAACGACCTTTGAAATCATGATTAGCAATGGCTCATCTTTCCACACTGTTTTCAGTCCTAACGCATAGCTGGGTTGGTTCTCCCAGGGCCCATTAGTTTGTGAACTGTGAGGTCGATTGGACATAACTGCAGTTGAAAACGGCCTAAAACTCCGTACAGTGCACTCAAAACGACCTTTGAAAACATGATGAGCAATGGCTCCTTATACCGCACTGTGTTCAGTCTTATCGCGTAGATTGGTTGATTCAGCCAGGAAGCATGTGTGTGTGTGTGTGAGCAGTGAGGGTTATTTTAACATAAATGCTGTCGAAAACGACCTAAGACAACCAACAACGCAATCAAAACGACCTTTGAAAACATGGTAAGCAATCGCTCCTCTTACCACACTGTTTTCAGTCCTATTGCCTAGCTGTGTAGAATCACCCAAAAAACACGAGTATGTGCACTGTGATGGCAATTGGGCATACATGCTGTTGAAAACGGCCTAAAACCCCGACAATGCAAGCAAAACGACCTTTGAAAACATGATGAGCAATGGCTGTTTTTATCACAATGTTTTCGATAGTTCATTTATAGGGAGTATATGCATGTGGGAACGGGGTTATGGGAAAATCGTTCACTGTACCGCCGAAAGGGATTTGGCCTGCAGAGGTGCGAAGACCCGTGAGTGAACAGATACTAACCCTTTTTCCACATGCATATACTTTATGCCACTTTCCACACTTATTTAGTCATGGAACAACTCGCTTCCAAGATCAAAACCCATACAATGCAAACAAAACGACAGTTTAAAGCATGGCGGGCAATTGCTTCTCTTGCCACAATGTGTTCAGGTCTATTGCATAGCTGGATTGATTCACCGAGGGATCACGAAAGTGTGAACTGACGGGGTGGTATGACTGGAATGATGTGGAAAACGGCCTAAAACACCCAACAATACCAACAAAACGACCTCTGAAAGCAGGGCGGGCAATTGCTCCCTTTGTCACAGTGTGTTCAGTACTATTGAGTAGCTGGGTTGAATCACCCAGGACGCATGAGTATGTGAACAGTGCGTGTGATTTGACATATATGATGTTGAAACCGGCATACAACACCCAACAATACAAACAAAACGAGCTTTTAAATCATGATTAGCAATGGCTCCCCTTTCCACACTGTGTTCAGTCCTAACGCATAGCTGGGTTGAATCACCCAGGAAGCATGAGCATGTGAACAGTGCGTGCGATTTTACATACATGTATATGATGTTGGAAACGGCGTAAAACACCCAACAACGCAATCAAAACGACCTTTGAATGAATACATGATGAGCAATGGCTCCTACTACCACACTGTTTTCAGTCCTATTGCCTAGCTGGGTAGAATCACTAAAAAAACATGAGTGTGTGCAAACAAAACGACATTTTAAAGCATGGCGGGCAATTGCTTCTCTTGCCACAATGTGTTCAGGTCTATTGCATAGCTGGATTGATTCGCCCGGGGATCACGAGTGTGTGAACTGACGGGGTGGTATGACTGGAATGATGTGGAAAACGGCCTAAAACACCCAACAATACCAACAAAACGACCTCTGAAAGCAGGGCGGGCAATTGCTCCCTTTGTCACAGTGTGTTCAGTACTATTGAGTAGCTGGGTTGGATTACCCAGGACGCATGAGTATGTGAACAGTGCGGGTGATTTGACATATATGATGTTAAAACCGGCGTAAAACACCCAACAATACAAACGAAACGACCTTTGAAATCATGATTAGCAATGGCTCATCTTTCCACACTGTTTTCAGTCCTAACGCATAGCTGGGTTGGTTCTCCCAGGGCCCATTAGTTTGTGAACTGTGAGGTCGATTGGACATAACTGCAGTTGAAAACGGCCTAAAACTCCGTACAGTGCACTCAAAACGACCTTTGAAAACATGATGAGCAATGGCTCCTTATACCGCACTGTGTTCAGTCTTATCGCGTAGATTGGTTGATTCAGCCAGGAAGCATGTGTGTGTGTGTGTGTGAGCAGTGAGGGTTATTTTAACATAAATGCTGTCGAAAACGACCTAAGACAACCAACAACGCAATCAAAACGACCTTTGAAAACATGGTAAGCAATCGCTCCTCTTACCACACTGTTTTCAGTCCTATTGCCTAGCTGTGTAGAATCACCCAAAAAACACGAGTATGTGCACTGTGATGGCGATTGGGCATACATGCTGTTGAAAACGGCCTAAAACCCCGACAATGCAAGCAAAACGACCTTTGAAAACATGATGAGCAATGGCTGTTTTTATCACAATGTTTTCTATAGTTCATTTATAGGGAGTATATGCATGTGGGAACGGGGTTATGGGAAAATCGTTCACTGTACCGCCGAAAGGGATTTGGCCTGCAGAGGTGCGAAGACCCGTGAGTGAACAGATACTAACCCTTTTTCCACATGCATATACTTTATGCCACTTTCCACACTTATTTAGTCATGGAACAACTCGCTTCCAAGATCAAAACCCATACAATGCAAACAAAACGACAGTTTAAAGCATTGCGGGCAATTGCTTCTCTTGCCACAATGTGTTCAGGTCTATTGCATAGCTGGATTGATTCACCGAGGGATCACGAGTGTGTGAACTGACGGGGTGGTATGACTGGAATGATGTGGAAAACGGCCTAAAACACCCAACAATACCAACAAAACGACCTCTGAAAGCAGCGCGGGCAATTGCTCCCTTTGTCACAGTGTGTTCAGTACTATTGAGTAGCTGGGTTGAATCACCCAGGACGCATGAGTATGTGAACAGTGCGTGTGATTTGACATATATGATGTTGAAACCAGCATACAACACCCAACAATACAAACAAAACGACCTTTTAAATCATGATTAGCAATGGCTCCCCTTTCCACACTGTGTTCAGTCCTAACGCATATATGAATAAAACTTATAGTCTGTTATGTTCTGTTCTCACACTGATATGACGGAAACATTGTGAAAAGTGACACGAAACATCCTTGAGAAGAAACACGTCAAACTGTGTTGTTTTAGAAAGTAGCATAAAACATCATTGAAAAAGAATGTATAACCTGCCAGTATCATCTGCATGGCTCTAAAGACATTCAACTACAATATATATATAAACATTAATTTAAGAGAAAGTACACCAGTGTGATACCCAAATAGATCGCAAATGTGCGTATTCAAATTGTGTTTCGCATCGCAAACGTTTAAAAGTAGCCCGATCCTAGGTTGTTTTGGCATTTGATGGTAGAAGAAACTCTCCTCTATCCGACCATACCATCGGTTTGGCTTAGATCACTATATTCAAGAAATACACAGGGCCCATTCGCATATGTTGCCATACCGGTCTCACACGAGTACTAATTAACTTTAGTGTAAATCAAATCGCGTTCAAAGACCCCTTGCAAATCTTCATATAAACTTCAATGTCAAATATACAATATCGGTTGTCTCTCTCGTCTACCCTGTCCTGCGTACCATTCCATTTATCCATCACCTACATATAGACATAAATACATATATACATATGTATATATAAATACATAATAATATTAACAAATCAAAAGTAAGTGGGGCATCAAACGCATTTTAACAATAAGCTATAAATAGACTAAATTTTTGTTTTTTTGTATGTCTAATCGATTTTTCACTACTTGTCATCTATAAAAGATGTACCAAACACTGTACTATGAAAAGTACAAGCACAGTTTTTTCCTAGAACTATCAGAGACTGGAACCCCCTTCCTCCGGACCTTGCGCAGATCACGTCTGTAGACTGATTTAAGTCCCGTCTGCAGTCATACACAGCCTAACAAAGATGTTTTTTATTTCATTTTTATTTGTAAATGTATGCCTAATTGGTTGTTTTTACCATATTGATGGCCTCACTTGCCTGCGATGCACCAAGCCCTAGACAGTAACAAAGTAGAAGAAGAGGTCTCTACATAATCAAATATTGGATGGGAGCGCTTTGTAACGTTACTGTATGTTACTTTTCCGTCCTTATCAGCACGTTATAAGTTGTATATAGCTGTAGTGAACACTTGAAAAATCTTCATTTTTAAATACTTTTGCAGAAATGTTTCTAGAGTGCTTTTTTAAACAAATTATTCCCCCAAGCCATGTTAATAAGTCGAAAACATGGTCTCTAGGCTATGCTTTTTTGCATTATATGGCAGTAGTGATTCAATTTTGACAATATGATAGCTACTGTTGCTGGTTGTACGTGCTTCTGTGCTGTGGAAAGAAATATGACAACTATAATCAATATTTCAATGTGCTATGGAAAAACATGTTTAAATGTGATGAAATGTTATCATACCTTTATACACGGCGTCTTGCACACATAACTCACTTACGGGAACATGCTATATAACTTAAAATGTCATAGAGTTGCTTCTGTCTAACCTAAACATTAATTCCGTTTGAAAGTATAGATAATTTGGCAAATGCCAGCTAGAATATACGGAATAATAATCATAACTGGAAACCACAAAACTAACACTTAAGGCGAAAATGTACCGAATATAATAAAAGTGACTAAGGGGTTCTTTATAATCTGGAAATGAACGACTACCTGAACAATTAACTGCATTATTATATACAATACTTTGTAACACAATGGCCGTACATTGGCTAACGTAAACAAACTTTTAACAATAACACGTCACGAAATACTTTCATACCTTTTTAGACGGTATTTTGCTGACTTAAGGCGAATATGAATATACCATACGGTATGAATTAAAATGTCAAGGAGTTGCTACTGTCTTATGTAGTAAATGCTTCCGTATGACAGTCTAACTAAAGGCAGCTTTTAATAACAACACTATTGTAATAGATAATAGCGACTGTTGGTTGCTGTACGTAACTCTGTGCTATGGAAATAAATAAATGTTTAAATGTGATGAAATGTTATCATACCTTTATACACGGTATCGTGCACACATAGACCACGTATGCGAACATTCTGTATAATTTAAAATGTCAAAGAGTGGCTGCTGTCTAACCTAAACATTGCTTCCGTTTGAAAGTATAGATAATTTGGCAAATGCTAGCGTTGAACGTAACTGAATAATAATCATAACTTGAAACCACAAAACTAACACTTAAGGCGAAAATGTACCGAATAATAATAATAATAATAATAAACAATGGTTGTCGTTAAATATAAAATATTCTTTTTAATCTGAAAATGAATAACTTTCTAGAAAAGCATTATCTTATTTATTATATACAACACATCGTAGATCACAAATATAACGTCTGCTTACGAAACGCAAATTTTAACAATAATAATATTATTGCGAAGTTATGAACACGGTTGCCCGATTTGCTTGCTTACGTGACAACTGACTCAGACAGGAAAGGAAAGGAATGAACTTAAATGTCACAAAGTTACCATAACTGTATACATGTATTCGGCTTATGTTAGGCGAACCGGCAATGCTGTATAAGTTAAAATGACAAGAAGTGACTAAGGGGATCTTTATAATCGGAAAATGATTGACTACATGAACAATTAACTGCATTATTATATACAATACAATACAATACAAAATATTTTATTTGCAATCATCTACAAGCAGTACAAATAACAAAATACAGAGAATATAATGTAATGTGATGATGTAGTTTCAATAAGTCAGATAGTGTTGAGAAGGTTTATTATTAAATGATCTAAAAATCCATATGGTAGCACAATGTGTATGCTACAGGCTAGCTATGATAACTATTAAAATATGTTGAATTCTATTGATTGTGTATAGAGATTGTTAGTATATAAGAACAGAATGTATTGTTTAATTATTTGTGATAGCTTCATTTCGTCTTTTATTAGCATAATAGATGAATTTAGCAATATTAAAGATTTCTTTTTTATTTGAAGAAGACATACGAGTTGTAAATTTGTTTATTGTTGGCCACTTGTAGAAACACGGGTTTAAGAACTTTGAACGCAAAATATAGAGAAAGGGGCATACGAAAAGGAAGTGGTATTCGCTTTCAACTACATTTTGATTACATAACTTACAAGTTCTTTCTGATCTTTGGATATTACGATGTCTTCCTTTTTCTATTTCTAAATTATGAGATGATGTTCGAAATTGGCATAATGCTATTTTTAATTTTCTATCATGTATATTGTTTAAGTAATCTTCTTGATTGAATGAATGTTTGAATAATCTGTAATAGGACAGACGCTCAGAATTGTTAATGTTTGAATACCAAGATTGGTAGTATTGATCAAATATACGTTGTTTTAATGAACATAATTTATTAATTCACTGTTTTGTTGTATCCACAAGTTATTATGTCCTAGAGATTGTAAAAGAATTTTAACATGATGGGCCCAATTAAGTCCTGTGTAAGTAAGATTGTTATTAGCATCATTTTTAAGCATATTGTATACAATTTTAGGGATATTATTTTCTGCTAGTTTTAGTATTTTAAACCAATAGCGGATCATGTTACATTGTCTTATAATTCTTAAAGGTACTCTTCCAAGTTCTCCATATATACTTGATAAATTGGTTGATTTTCTAACACATAGAATGCGTCTACAAAATTTGTTGTGTATACCTTCTACATTTGTGCATAAATGGTATGACCATATTTCAGAGTCAAATAACTCACTTTTTTTTTTATTTATACTGAACTCAAATTTGTTGAAAACAGAAATTAAACCATGTAATGATCTAGAAGCATTTTCAGCTAACCTTTTTTGAGACCTTAGCCAATTACCGTTTTGGTAAAAATAAATTCCTAAGTATTTGAAACAATTTACAATTTCAACTTTTTCATTATATAAGAAAAAGTCATGTGTTGTCGGGATTCTACTTTTTTCAAAGATCATGACTTTGGTTTTATTTATGTTAATTTTCATTTTCCATTTATTGCAATAATATTCAATGTCATTTAGCATCGATTGTAAGCTTGATGCTGATGTTGCAAATAGAGCCTGGTCATAAGCAAACAGCAGCAGAAAGAGCCGTAATTGTTCTATTGTAAACAATCCGTCAAGATTGTAAGTTATGTTATTAAGAATGTCATTTACAAACATTATGAAAAGTAAACTTGAATTTGAATCGCCTTGCTTGACAACTGTCAATGAATCAATGCTAGCAGATATTTCATCGTTGAATTTGATTGCAGACTTAACAGACGAATACATAGCTTTAAGTGCATTGATCATTTTAGTACTGATACCCTGACAAGTTGGTTTTGCCACAGGAAAGCTCTATTTATGTTATTAAAACATTTTTCATAGTCTATGAAAGCTGTATAGAGTTTTCTTCCTGAATTGAAAACTTTAGCAATAATTGAATGTATTATGAATATACAGTCAACTGTATTTTTGTTTTTTTGATAACCAAATTGATAATTATTGATATTGTTATTTTTTTCATTCCATAATTTCAATCTATTATAGATTATTTGTGAATATACTTTTGAAAGAATACTATTTAACGTTATTCCTCTATAATTCTTAGGGTCAGTCGAGTCTCCACCTTTAAATATAGGTACAATATAACCCAATGCCCATTTTTCAGGATATGTGGAATTTTCGAATAAATGATTGACGATATTTAATAATATTGTACTTATTATTTCAAAAGCCTTTATTATCTCTGCTGAAATATTATCGGGGCCAATTGCTTTTCCGTTATCTTGCGATAAAACGGCAGTTTTAAGCTCTGCCATTGTAATCGGGTTGTCTAACTCCACGTCGGCAATATGGGTGGTATTAGAGTCGCTGTTATCGTTTCGATCGTTTATATTAACATGTTCATATAAATCTTCAAAGTGCTCATAAAAGTCTTGAATTTTAATGGGACTATCCTGATTATTTTTTTCTTGATTACATGACTTTTTCATGGACTTCCAGAAGTTCCGTGGTTCAGATTTTGCAATATTTTCTAATTTTATAGCTTCATTTCTCATAAATTTTCGCTTGGCTCTTTTTTTTGCATTATTGTATTTATTGTTAGCTTTTATATAAGTGTGTCTTTTTTCATCCGAGTTAACTTCATTAAAATTTATTTTAGCTTGTTTTAAATTATCTTTTGCTAAAATGCAATTTTGATCAATCCATTTTGGTTTAACATTGTTTTTATTATTCTATGTAAAACGTTTATTAAATGCGGAGTTTGCATTCTTAGATACAAAGTCAGTAAGACTATCTACATGGTCATATACTAGATTTGTATTAGACATTGTATGGTTGAGTATTTCAATATTGTTGAGTAATGATTGTTGAAAATGTGTCACTTTGTTTTCATCAAATATTAATTTATCAACAAAAACAGCTGATGACTTATTTTTACATTTCCTATTTTTCCTTTTTATGAAGGAAAAATATAAACAACAGTGATCGGAAAATTCATTACAGTCTAAAACTTTGAAATTGTTTAAAACGTGAATATCTTCTACTTTTAATAGCAAATAATCGACTGTATTCATGCCACGTAATGAACTATAATTAAATCCACCAGGTACGTCATTATGCAGTTGTCCGTTTGCGATAATATGACTGGTAAGCCCGGCCGGGTAGCTCAATTGGTAGCGTATCTGACTCGTGATCTGGAGGTCACGGGTTCGATACCCGGTTGCGGCGACCTTCTTTCGGGCGATTTTACATTGCCTCTCACCTCTGATCTATGTGAGAAAGTAGTCAGTGGCTTCGAAAGAATGTTGTGTAAGTACTGGTGTGGGAAAGCCAGGAAAACATGGGTAGGTGCACTGACCGCCGTGATATGACCAAAGCTGTTGAAAGCGGCGTTAAACTCCAAACAAACAAACAAACAAAAATATGACTGGTAGATTTACATAATGAAAGCAGACGACGCCCGTTACCATCAATAGTAGTGTCAACATTAGCACGTGGAGGAATGTTTACATTCGAGTCATCTGAGAAAGGTGTCTGACTCAAAGGATCAGATTCGTCTATTGTATCCGATAAATTGGAATAAATTGTAACACAAAGGCCGTACATTGGCTAATGGAAGCAAACATTTAACAAACATTTAACAAGAACACTACGTCACGAAATATTATCATACATTTTTAGACGGTATTTTGCACACTTAATGCGATATACCATACGGTATGAAATAAAATGTCAAGGAGTGGCTACTGTCTTATGTAGAAAAGTATAGATTCTTCATAATCTGGAAATGAACGACTACTGGAACAATGAACTGCATTATAATATATAATATATTGTAACACAAATGCCGTACATTGACTAACAATACAATACAATACAATACAAATTCCTTTATTTCTCTCAGTTCTACAAACAGAATACATGAGGATAAAATAAATATACACATTAAACGAGGTGAAGAACAATACAAAAAAGAAGAAAAAAGGTGTGTCGACAAATGCATAGTTCAAATACGAGAATTGTGAAACACAAAAGAAAGAAAGTTTAGCCTTCAATCCTTCAATCCACAATTACAATACACTCTCGTATGAGAGCGGTATTTTCATTGCAAAGGAAGGCCAAACAGCATGTACTATTTTTCATGACTAAAAATTCTTTGCAGAAACGAAACGCAAAGCACTTTTGTCATGAGAGAGAGAGAGAGGAGAGAGAGAGAGAGAGAGAGAGAGAGAGAAGAGAGAGAGAGAGAGAGAGAGAGAGAGAGAGAGAGACGAGAGAGAGAGAGAGAGAAGAGAGAGTACGAGAGAGAGAGAAGAGAAAGAGAGAGAGAGAGAGAGAGAGAGAAAGAGAGAGAGAGAGAGAGAGAGGAAGAGAGAGAGAGAGAGAGAGAGAGAGAGAGAGAGAGAGAGAGAGATACGCATGCGCATGCTAGTGTGTGTTCAATAGTATACATAGTTGTTTTTCTTTTGTTTTTATCTTTCTAGAAGTTACTTAGAATGATTTTCAAGAACTTGCAAAGATTAATTTGCTCATTTTTGGATTTTGTATTCAAAATATGATCAAATTTTATAATGTTATGTCTGTTCAGATATTTAGTGGGAATTAACTGTTTTCGTTCGTTATCTAAAGATTTACATTCTAACAAATAGTGGTATTCATCCTCGATTTTGCTGTTACAGAGAGTGCATGTTCTTTCATTTATATTTGTTTTTGTCCATCTGCCACTTTCTATAGGGAGTCTGTGATTTTTTGTTCTGAATCGAAGTAAGTATTTCATTAGGTGGTGGGGGATGTCAATCAAATATCTTTCAAAGCCAAATATCTTTTTAAACAAATTATATGTCAAGTAGGCATCATTTGTTTCTATTGTATTGTACCATGAGTTAAGGAAAAGATCTTTCAATTTTTGTTTCACTGTGAGTTTAACCCATTTGCCATTAGTAAAGGATTGGTTAATCCAGATGTTCATTAATCCGCATTTATTAAAATTGTCTTAATATTGTTTATCAAATTAAATAGTGGTAAATTTGTAAAAGCATTACAAAACTGTTGGAGGACATATTGGTATACGTTAAATAGCAAAGATTTGTTTTTATTTTGTATAACTTTAGTCCAATATTGTATACATCTAGTTTCTATTTCAATTGATAACGGTAAAGCGCCAGTTTCTCCATACACTATATAACTTGGCGTTGACCTTTTTACTTTTAAAATGTATTTTAAGAATTTTAACTGGATCCTTTCTATGACGTCATTGTTGCCGAACCCCCACAGTTCACAACTATACAGTAGGATGGGTTTTACAGTTTTGTTAAATAATTCTTTTTGCATATCTAGGGGTAAAGTTAGTCGTTTGATTTTCATTAATAAACTGTACATTGCTCTTGTTGCTTGTTTTGCTATTTCCTGTTTTGTTTTAAAAAATGATCCTGATCGACCGAATATGATACCTAAATACTTGTATTCATTTACAACTTCCATTGATGAATCATTATATGTAAAGTTATGAGTTTTGTTTCTACCTTTAGAAAAAACT
>JASEVX010001588.1:0-13885 GCA_031761405.1 Serripes groenlandicus | reverse complement strand
TATATTTTTTATAGAAATGCTATTTGTTTGTTTCTTAGAAAATATGCTCTATGGAAAAACACATCGCGAAGGTCTTTTTGATATATGATCCGTCCCATGCCACGAGAAAAACAACATTATTGGCTCTGCGTAATGTATCGACCCATATCAGCATGCGCAGTCCGCGCAAGCTAATCCGGGCCGACACATTCCGTCACAGGGTGATATAGGTATAGAGGAATGATTCCTGAAACAGAAAATCCACAGGAGGTGAAAAGTGTCTGTCCGGGTTAGCCTGTGCGGCATGCTTAGGCTGATCCGGGTTGATATATGACGCAGAGTCCACTATGTTGGTTTTCTCGCGGGACGCCTCACATGATGTACTAGCCCCTTTGTATCACTCAAAACATAAAGGTGATAAACCACTTTGTATTCATTATATATATATATATATTATTTTTAAGAATAGTCGGTTAGATAACTTACAAACATGTTAACCGGGTAGCTGGTGATTTGACATCCATTATAATAGATCATTCGTATTTATGTTTGTAGAATTTGGCGAAGATTTTCTGTGCCGGATTGGAATTCCTGTCAAACAAGCTCGAGGTAAGATATTGTACACAATCGTCCTTAATCATTTTTAAAAGTGTGCGCTCTATAATTCCAAGTACACATTCTCTATCGATAGCCAGTCGGTACAAATATGATGATATGACAGCGAACATTATGACGCTGAAAGGGATATGTAAACATTGTTAGAAAAGGAGATATTGATTGTTTTCTCTCTTTTCCCACAATGTTTTCTCAAAGATATGTATGTCAGTGATAGAGGCAATTGCCCGGCATCTGTACAAGGTAAAGTGTTAATAGCGATACTCAGATTTAACAGTTTCCCTTATATAAACCACTTCACACTCCTCTACAGCTATTATTTGTCTTTTGACATTATGTTCTCAACTCTTTTAAATAATTGTACTCTCAACAGCTCTATGTAGAAGTCCCATTTTGCTGATACAATTTTATTATAACACAACAACGAAAAAGTATTGAAACTTCCATTAAAGGTATTTTAAGAGCGACCAAACCGCCTCGGTGGTGTAGTGGTACAGCATCCGTCTCGGGTGCAGGTTCGATCCCCGGTCGGGCCATGCCAAATACTCTGAAAATGGTTTAATGGATTTCCTTCGTTGGCTCTCAAGGCTGTGAGATAAGCATTACGACTGACTGGCTGGTGTCAGGATACATGGACTAATAAATTTGGTAAATTACCAAAGAAACGGCGTGATATAACTGACACACTGTTGGAATCGGCATAAAACACCACACAAATAATCAAAGCAAACGGACTGTTTGTAATTGAAACACATCAGGTTAATAGAAGTTTCAGTTTAACATCACAACAAAAAGCAATCACAGCATTCACCCTGAATATCAGGTCTCCGACGGGAAAGACTGCTATTTGTCATTTAACAATCGAAAAGCGTCGAAATATTTGTTCTTTTCCCGTACTGAAACAGAGAGAAATCATACTAGCTCTTAACAAGTATCTAAACCAATACAGCATTTAGAAAATGGAGTATCTCTGATGAATCTTCAGTTAACTCTTTCACTGCCGAATTTTGCAAAGTCGACTCTTCCATGATGAAAATTGGACCACTCTATTTTGCGTCCAACAGGAAATGTGGTAAAATTTAATGTCTAATTGGCAATTAATGCAGATTTCAGGAAAGACAGATCGTTTCTGTATACAGTGTGTGTATACCACGTGACTTCTGACATAATATTTGCATAGTCAGACGGCAATAATTGCTCTTTATAAGAAGTAAAAACAATGGTAACTTTTTTATTTCTTCACCATTTTTAATGAAACATGGCGCAGTCTACGCCGCTTGCAATGTCCTATCTCCATTTTTTTATTTTACTGGAGTTTGAATGATGGTCTAGTTTTTGCAAACATTTCGACAAACCTGTTCTCAAAATCCAGTTTTGATAATGCTCCGGCTGTGGGCGATCTTAATACATTTTGAGAACAGGTTCGTCGAAGTGTTTGAAAAAACTAAACCACTAATCAATGAAGAAATAAAAAAGTTACCTTTGTTTTTACTTCTAGTAAAATACTGCCGTCTTCCGTAGCATTTGTGACGTAAAAAGTCACGTAGTATACACACACTGTATATATAAATGTCAATTAAAAGCATACTTGAAATAGTACAAACCTCAACTTCATTGTTATTCCATGTTCTGATTGCAGGTATTCGATGCGTGTATAGTGATCATATCATTCACGCTGGACATCGTGTTTCTGAAGGGTTTGATGGTGTACCGGATCCAAGATGGCATCTTTATATTATCCTTCCTGGTACCCTGGAGGGTCATCCGTGTCGTCAACAGTAAGTGGAACCAGTCATTATGAGTTTGTTCAGTTAACCAATCATTGTGAGGTTACGCATTTTTCAAAAGTTTGCCAGTTTAATGAAGGTGGCCGATGGCTTTGCGATAAATGTAAATACACTGTATATTACTTACAAACGATCCAATTTGAAATGAGATCAGTATGTTTTTTTTATGTTTTCTTAAAATACTTTTTTTACAATGCATGAATACACAACCTTGTATTTTGGACCGGGGGCCTTAAATTGCGATTAAAGCATTATTTTATTATATTGTATTGTATCGCAATGTACTGTATTTTATTGTATTGTATTGACCTAACATGACGGAGGTTTACCGTATAAAGGATTGAATATCTACTAGATCAACCTGTTACTATGGAGGGTTAACAGTGTCTCCGTTATTATGGAGGGTTACCAGTGTTTACATGTTTACAGCCACGTGTGGTTGTTATACCGAACATGTTAACAGCCACGTGTGGTTATTGTACGGAACATGTTAACAACCACTTGTGGGAAATATACCAAACATGTTTACAGCCACGTGTGGTTATTATACCTAACATGTTAACAGCCACTTTTGGTTATTATACCGAACATGTTAACAACCACTTGTGGGAAATATACCGAACATGTTAACAGCCACGTGTGGTTATTACTGCTTAATTACAATGTCTAACACCAACACCTATATTAAGGTGCTGTGTCGCAGATTAAAGATGTAGTACACATAATTCTAAGATAACATTTGAATAATAATTTCACATTTCAGTACAATAAACATCTCAATATTGATCGTTTATGTTTCGTTTGTGATCTTTGTAATATGAGCCGTCCCGCGAGAAAACTAACATTGTGGACTGTGCGTAAAGTATCGTCCCGGATCAGCTGAAGCATGCCGCGCAGACGAACCCGGACAGACACTTTTCGCCTCCTGTGTTGATTTTCCGTTTCAGGAATCATCACTCTATACGCCTATCCCCCTGAGACAGAATGTGTCGGCCCGGATCAGTTTGCGCGGCTGATCTGGGTCGATACATTACGCAGATGCCATAATGTTGGTTATCTCGCGGGAGGGCTCATATCTTGAAGAAGGCATATAGTCAAAATATCGAATAAAGGAGAGTTTGTTTTCGTATTTAATATTCTACGGAATAGAACTTTCAAATAGATGTATAATAATATATCAATTCCTGCAGGTTTGATTGTGGCCGTATTGGACCATGAACACTTCCGATTGAAGTTACTCTACATAAGAAACAAGAAAATATCGCAGGAAATGGAGGGGTTGAGACGTATAGAGAAAAGTTTCGACGTAAGTTTTGACCATTTTCTTGTCAAATTATAATATCCAGTATAGTTTGAAGACATACCGCTTTGACATTATTTAAAGTTATATTGGCAAAAGAAAACGTGCACCTACGCGTCTAATAGTTTGCCAGAAGATGCACTGAGGTGTATATAGGTATTTCGCTGCCAAAGGCAAATAAAGGTGTTTGCAAACAATGCAGATTCAGGTGAGACAGCTCGTAAATAGTTGTCTTTCCTTAAATCTTCATTGTTTGCCACTTATAGATAGACATTTAGTTTTACCAAATTTCCTGTTGGACGAAAACTGGAGTGTTCCAATTTTCAACATGAAAGAGTCGACTTTGTGAAACTCGGCGGCGAAAAAGTTAATATAATTTGGACGATGAAAATTGTGGTGGAATTGTGCCGATGCACAGACTCTAAGCCTTTACTATGGACTCTGCATAAGGTGTCGACACAGATCAGCCTGCGCCGACATATTCCGTCTCAAGGGGATAGACGTATAGAGAATGGTTCCTGAAACAGAAAATCCACAGGAGGCGAAAAGCGTCTATCCGGGTAAGCTTGCGCGGCATGCTTAGGCTGATCCGCGTCGATGCTTTACGCAGAGTCCACAATGTTGGTTTTCTCGCGGGACGGCTCAAACTTATGTATAGGACGATTGATTGTAACTCTGGTAAGATTGTGCTGATGCCTTAACTGTACCCATATGCAGTAAGACCCCAAATAGCCAGTCGCGTCCTTACGAATCTTCTTCCCGCCTTCGTCGTCTTTCTTGTGTTAGTCCGAAAGCTGTCCCGAGAGAGAACAAACGCAAAACGACTATTGTTAAATAATACTTGTCTTATATACAATTGGCTTGATCCTGCTAGGTTTTGAGATTCAATCTTTAAATATTGTATTGTATTGTATTGTATTGTAATTTTTGTTTTTGTATTTTTTGTTTTTGTATTTTTTCTTTATTGTAAATACCTTTATTGTGTACATTACAGGCATTCGTATACAAGTAACACAATATCGAATATACAAATCCCCAAAGACTTCTACGTTTTCTTTGAACCCGAGTTACAATATGTATTCTTTTCCCCCATATATATATATCGTGTTAATATAGTCAATTTGACGTCATGTCGGTTTTTGCTTCATATTTATGTATCCTGTAGAATTCCTGTAACTACTATCATTCTCATGTATATATTTGTTTTAACGAAGAAAAATATCAATGTCATTTTAAATTTCAGGAACATTTGAAAAAGGTTGAAAAGTTTATGGAAACGGAAGGAATACCACAATGGAAAATAGTACAGCATACACGTATGTACATGATGTTTTTTATTTATGGTTAAACGGGCTTGAACGCCGCTTTATACATTATTTCTGTAATATAACGTCGTTTCCTAAAAAATATGATAAGCAATTCAGTATTGATTTTTATGTCATAAATGACGTCGCCGGGAGTGTAATAAAGACATTGTATAAATTGCGTATTCAACTAGTGTAATAACAATGCTACGTAACGTCATAATGAAAAGCATTGAAAATGACCGCGCTCAAGTATATAGCGACGTTATATATATTTTGCGCTAATAATCGTCGAATTGGAATTTATGATATAAATAGAATATAACATTCGTGGTCATTCAATACAAAATTTTATTAAACTCGTTTCATCACCGAGGTGGTTTAGATAGAATGCTGTATTTGGCTCTTTTGGGTTAATAAGTTATTTTAACGTCTGGCGTTTGGGTGTCTTATTGACTTTTTGGGTTAATAGGTTATTTTAACGTCTGGCGTTTGGGTGTCTTATTGACTTTTTGGGTTAATAGGTTATTTTAACGTCTGGCGTTTGGGTGTCTTATTGACTTTTTGGGTTTAGCATCATATACAGTCATATCGAAGTACAACTTTTGGTCCTACAGGTTTTGGTTTTTGTAATAATATGCCTTAAGTCTGTATACTAGTAACATACATGCGGACTCTGGGGACTAAGGTAAACATGTACGTCATCACAGACTCACCCGAGTCTTAATCCGTACGCAATGGACTAATACTTCAGTTTGTTTGTTTGTATGGTGTTTATCGCCGCTTTCATATATATCCTGGCGTTTCCTGAGTAGGTTACCAGTACGACTGGTCCATTTAACCTGACACCAGTAAGTCAATTGTTATGCTAACCCCATACTCCTGAGCGCAAAATGACCAGCCTTTTGTAAGAATATGCTGTAAGTCTGTATACAAGTTACATACATGTACATGCGGACTGTGAAGACTAAGGTAAACATGTACGTCATCACAGACTTACCCGAGTCTTAAGCGTACGCAAATGCACTTATACTTCAAATACGTCTGGTAATTTGATGTCTTAATGACTCTTCGAGTGGGTATCATTTAAAGTTACATCGAAGTACAACAAGTGGTCCTACACTTCTAGCATTTTGTTTGTTTGTCTGTTTGGTGTTTTACGCCGCTTTCATATATCCTGGCGTTTCCTGGATAGGTTACCAGTACGACTGGTCCATTTATCCTTATACCAGTAAGTCAGTTGTAATGCTAACCCCATACTCCTGAGCGCAGTGGACTAGCCTTTTGTAAGAATATGCTGTAAGTCTGTATACAAGTAACATACACGTACATGTACATGCGGACTGCGAAGACTAAGGTAAACATGTACGTCATCACAGACTTACCCGAGTCTTAACTGTACGTATATGTAATATATCTATAGGTGCTACCTATTTACGAAAAAACACTTAAAATTAAACAGCATAATTTGGCAATTACAGTTGATTTTTAAAAGTATTTGACTAGACGGGGGTCGTTGGGTAATTTCTTCTTTTCAGCCCTTTTCTGATGTCACCTGGCGACTACCTTTTAAAACCGGTCTGAAAGGCTGGAACAAATATTGTAGGGGATAACATTTTTGCTTAATTCTATCCCTAAAACAGACGATTATTCCAGCCCTTTTCTGATGCCACTTGGAGACTACCCTTTTCACCCAATCAATATGTCTTGAACTATTTTGTAGAGGGTCACCCATAGAACATCTTGGAATTCGAAGAAGCGGATTCACAGGAGAACAATTTTTAAAGTTTTGCAATTTCCACCTCATTCTGAAATCGCAGCAAACCAATTTATAGGTAGAATATAAATGGTATAACAATTCTTAACGAGGTTCACCAAAGTAACATTCATGTCAAGTTTGGTTAATATCGCATCAGCAGTTTCAGAGAATATTTGACCGTTTGACGTACGCCGTACAGTGAGTGATAACAATGGAACACATTGAGCCTTTGGTTTGAAATTGATCTTTAAACAAGAGGGCCATTATGGCCCTAGATCGCTCACCTGAATGATTTCTAATGCAAAACACATCAAGACAATTATTCTGACAAATATTTAAAATGCAACCTCCAGTGTTAACAAGATGTTCCTGTATTTGGCCTAGTGACCTATTTTTTGTTTTACCTGATATGACCCATATTCGAACATGGACTAGATATCATCAAGACAATCCTTTTGAAAAAGTTTCAATTTGCTCATAGTAGAAATGCGGCCTCCAGAGTTTTAACAACTTTTTCCTTCAATTTGGCCTAGTGACCTAGTTTTTGATCAGGCACGACTCATTTTCGACCTTGACCTAGATATTATTCTGAGAAACATTCTGACAAAATTTGAAGTTGCTGAATCAAAAGTTCGGCTTCTACAGTGTTAACTCAATTTTCCTTCAATTTGTCCTAGTGACCTAGTTTTTAAAAAGACATGACCAATATTTGAAAAAGGGACTACATATCATCAAGACAATCATCTGAAAAGGTTTGAACATGCGCAAGTTAAAAATGCAGCATCCAAAGTGTTAACACGATTTCCTTTCAATTTGGCCTAGCGACCTAGTTTCTGACCCAATGTGACCCATATTCTAACTTGTCAAAGATCTGATAGAGATAAATGTTCTAATATACTTTCATGAAGATCTGATGCAAAACGTAGCCTGTAGAGTGTTAACAAGGCAATTGTTGACGACGGGCAGGCGCAGGACAAAATGTGATCACAATTGCTCACATTGAGCACTTCGTGCACAAGTGAGCTGAAAAGTAAAAGTGTAACATTAAAGCTCAAATCTTAACTTCAATTGTTGTAGATATTGTGAAAGAAAATATTTTACACACAAAATGGCATAAGAGAAGCATTTATTAACCCATTTTCACATACAAGGAATTTGAAGGCGATTACTTAAAAATGATCATAGTCTTGAGTAAAGCATGATAAATCTTAATATAAGAAATTGCAATTCTGAGATTTAATTCAAATCTTAGTTGGAAAATAAAAAATATTTATAAATTTAAAAATAATATCATGAGAAATTTATGTGTTCATTTCATTGGAAACATCAGAAGTAGTCTGTAAGTGGTTAAGGATTAATCCTTTTCGACATGTAGATGCTTTCTGCCACCTCTGCATAAGAACATTTTTGAAAAACATTGTGACAAAAGGACACATTGTTCATGATGAACAATTTCCCCCTTTGTCACAATTTGTTTACTCTATCAAATAATTACACTTTCCTATTAATACATTTTCCAAAATAAAACCAAAATGTTTTCAAAGTGGTTTGCTGCAGATTTGTTCCAGGTTGGAAAGGGTTAAGTAAAGAGAAAGTACTATATGGTATGTATGTACATGTATAATTAACGAGAGGACCATAATGGTCCTATATTGCTCACCTGATTTAATCAAACTTAAAAAGTTTTCAGTGTTTTTTCCCCTATATGAGTCTATGAAAAACAAGTGACCCCCGGGGAGGGCTCATTTTTGACCCCAGTGCTATAATTTGAACAATCTTGGTAGAGGTGCACTAGATGATGCTACATACGGTATGACCAAATATCTTTTAGACAAGAAGATTTTTAAAGTTTTTTCCCTATCTATGTAAAACAAGTGACCAGAGGGAGGGGTCATTTTTTACCCCATGGCTATAATTTGAACAATCTTGGTAGAGGTCCACTAGATTATGCTACATACCAAATATCAAAGGCCAGGGCCCTCTACTTTTAGAAAAGAAGTTTTTCCCCTAATTGAGTCTATGTAAAACAAGTGACCCCCGGAGAGAGATCATTTTTGACCCCAGGGCTATTATTTGAACAAGCTTGGTAGAGGTTCACTAGATGATGCTACATACCAAATATCTTTTAGACAAGAGGACTTTTTAAGTATTTTCCCTATATGAGTCTATGTAAAACAAGTGACCCCTGGGGAGGGGTAAATTTTGACCCAAGGGCTATAATTTGAACAATCTAGGTAGAGGTCCACTATATGTAATGATGCTACATACCAAATATCAAAAGCCTGGGCCTTCTAGTTTGAGACAAAAAGATTTTTAAAGTTTTTCCCCTATCTATGTCAAACAAGTGACCCCCGGGGAGGGCTAATTTTTTACCCCAGGGCTATTATTTGAACAATCTTGGTAGAGGTCTACTAGATGATGCTACATACCAAGTATCAAATACCTAGGGCCTCTACTTTTAGACAAGAAGATTTTTTAAGTTGTTTCTCTATATGAGTCTATGTAAAACAATAGACCCCAGGGCTATAATTTGAACAATCTTGATAGAGGTCCACTAGATGATGCTACATACCCAATATCAAAGGCCTGGGCCCTCTACTTTTAGACAAGAAGATTTTTTAAGTTTTTCCCCTTTATGAGTCTATACAAAACAAGTGACCCCCGGGATGGGGTCATTTTTTACCCCAGGGCTATAATTTGAATAATCTTAGTAGAGGTCAACCAGATGATGCTACATACCAAATATTAAAGGCCTGGGCCCTCTATTCTTAGACAAGAAGATTTTTAAAGTTTTTTCCCTATATGAGTCTATGAAAAACAAGTGACCCCTGGGTTATAATTTGAACAATCTTGGTAGAGGTTCACTAGATGATACTACATACCAAATATCAAAGGCATCGGCCTTCTACTTTCAGACAAGAATTTTTTTTAAGTTTTGGTTAATTTCCCCTTTTTTGTTGCCGTGACAACCAAAGTTCTGCATGGAATAGAATTCTTTGAACAAGTTTGAAAGAGGTCCACCCAAGGAACATTCCTGTAAAATTATTTTGAATTTGGTTAATTGGTTTAGGAGGAGAAGTCATTTGTAGGAAAACGGACAGTGAGCGATCACAAAAGCTCACCTTGCACTTCATGCATAGGTGGGCTAAAAATACTGAAAATCTCAATTAATTTAATAGAGATGAAAACATTGTGGCAAAAGGAGAAATTGCCAATTTTAAGCAATTTCTCCATTTGCAAAAATGTTTTCAAAATGTGTCTGCTGCAGAGGCGTCAGAAAGCATCTAAATGTAGAAAATGTTTAACCCTTTACCACTAACAGACTACTTCTGATGTAGCGTCTGTATGTGGGAAAGGGTAACTAAGAAAGAATCTAAAAATAATTTACATGTACACAATTTACTTTAACCCTTTTCCTCATACGACAATTCTGCAGCAGACTACTTCGAAAGTATTTTGTCAAAACGTGGAAAATCTTCATAATTGAATGGATAACCTATGACAAAAAGTGGAAAACATTGTGGCAAAAGGAGAAATTGCACGTTTTGTGCAATTTCTTCTTTTGTCACTATGTTTTCAAAAAGCCGTCTGCTGCAGAGGCGTCAGAAAGCGTCTATATGAGGGAAAGGGTTAAGGTAACAGGTTAAATTAAAATGCTCAAAACTTGTAATGCTTGGCTGTGGAAGAGTAGCAGACAACTTCTTGAATAATTGTAGGGAAGGAGAAATTTCTCCTATTAGAAAAAATTCTTCCATCCTTTAAAAGTTTTCTATGGACAGATATTATATTAGGAGATGCATTCCAACTCGAAAATTGTTGGAAAAGGAGAACATGCTGATAATGATGAATTTCTTCCTTTCCAAAAATATTTTCTTTTCAGGAATAACATCAAATTATATTTATCATTTGTCACAATATAAAATGTTTTTCCCCAAAGCTATATGTTCAAGCATGTATAAGTGTTTAACCCTGTCCCACATGCAGATGACTTAAAATGATGAAGTTATAACTTTAAATAACATTATTGTAAAATCAGAAAATCCTGACAAGTAATTTCTCTTTTTGTCATAATGTTTTCTATTGTATACAATTATTACATGGCCTTTGATAGATGTTGCACAGGTTTTTGCAGAGTTGTTTTCAAATAGGTCTGCTGTAGTCTGATTTATGTGAGAAAACGCTAATAGATATGCTACAATTTTTTTTAAGAATTTGCTTATTTTTCAGTTTATTTGCTTCATGCGTTAAATGATAACAGCTATGATTGGATTTATTTCATATGATTACGAGTCCATGAATAACAAGAGCTGTCGGAGGACAGCGCGCTCGACTATTCCACCGCTTATTTAAGTTACTGAGATAATGGACTCTAATGTAGTTGCATGCAAAACATTAACCACAATTTCTTAGTGGGTGATAATTTGCATTATATGCAGGATAGTGTTATTTAACATGATTATTTTCATAGGTGTGATGGTTAGATAGGGTTGTATAACCTTTCAATGGAATGCATCAAGTAGTTACTAAGATATGGACTCTTAATGTAGTTGCACGCAAACCTTTAACCATAATTTCTAAGTAAAAAAAGGGCAACAATTTGCACCATATACAGGATAGAGTTATCTTAATTGGTTGTGTTTATAGTTGTGCACTTGGGAAAGGTTGTATGAAGTTTCAATACAATTTTTCAAGTTGTTACTGAGATTACACTCTAAATGTAGTTGCAAAACTTTAACCAGAATTTTTAAGTCCAAAAAGGTCCATAACTTGCATAAAATGCTGGATAGAGTAATCATACTTGCTTGTCTACATAGATGTGATGGTTGGTAAGGGCTGTATTAAGTTTCAATGCAATGCATCAAGTAGTTACTAAGAGATGGTCTCTTTATGTAGTTGCATGCAAAACTTTAACCAGAATTTATAAGTCCAAAAAGGCCATAACTTGCATAAAATGCACGATAGAGTTATCATACTTGATAATCTACACAGGTGTGATAGTTGGGTAGGGTTGTAGAAAGTTTCAATGCAAAGCATCAAGTAAATACTGAGATATGGACTCTTAATTTAGTTGCATGCAAAACTTTAACCAGAATTTCTAAGTAAGAAAAATGCCATAACTTGCATAAAATGCAGGATAGAGTTATCTAGGTGTGATAGTTGGGTAGGGTTGTATAAAGGTTCAATGCAATGCATCGAGTATATACTGAGACATGGACTCTTAATTTAGTTGCACGCAAAACTTTAACCAGTATTTCTAAGTAAAAAAAGGGCCATAACTTGCATAAAATGCAGAATAGAGTTATCATACTTCATAATCTACACAAGTGTAATAGTTGGGTATGGTTGTAGATTCAATGCAATGCATCAAGTAAATACTGAGATATGGACTCTTAATTTAGTTGCACGCAAAACTTTAACCATAATTTTTTAGTAAAAAAAAGTGCCATAACTTGCCTAAAATGCAGGATAGAGTTATCTAACTTGTTAATCTACATAGGTGTAATAGTTGGGTAGGGTTGTAAAAAGGTTCAATGCAATGCATCAAGTATATACTGAGATATGGACTCTTAATTTAGTTGCATGCAAAACTTTATTCAGAATTTCTAAGTAAAAAAAGAGCCATAACTTGCATAAAATGCAGAATAGAGTTATCATACTTAATAATCTACACAGGTGTAATAGTTGGGTAGGGTTGTAGAAAGTTTCAATGCAATGCATCAAGTAAATACTGAGATATGGACTCTTAATTTAGTTGCACGCAAAACTTTAACCAGAATTTCTAAGTAAAAAAAGGGCCATAACTTGCATAAAATGCAGGATAGAGTTATCTAACTTGATAATCTACATAGGTGTAATAGTTGGGTAGGGTTGTATAAAGGTTTAATGCAATGCATCAAGTATATACTGAGATATGGACTCTTAATTTAGTTGCATGCAAAACTTTAACCAGAATTTCTAAGTAAAAAAAGGGCCATAACTTGCATAAAATGCAGGATAGAGTTATCTTAGATGATAATCTACACAGGTGTGATAGTTGGGTAGGGTTGTAGAAAGTTTCAATGCAATGCATCAAGTAAATACTGAGATATGGACTCTTAATTTAGTTGCACGCAAAACTTTAACCAGAATTTCTAAGTAAAAAAAGGGCCATAACTTGCATAAAATGCAGGATAGAGTTATCTAACTTGATAATCTACATAGGTGTGATAGTTGGGTAGTGCTGTATAAAGTTTCAATGCAATGCATCAATTAAATACTGAGATATGGACTCTTACTTTAGTTGCACGCAAAACTTTAACCAGAATTTCTAAGTAAAAAAGGGCCATAACTTGCATAATATGCAGGATAGAGTTATCTAACTTGATAATCTACATTGGTGTGATAGTTTGGTAGGGTTGTAGAAAGTTTCAATGCAATACATGTAGTATTTAAGAACTTGCATGCAAAACCTTAACCAAAGTGTGACGTGGACGCCGACGGCGACGCCGACGCCGACGCCAGGGTGAGTAGTATAGCTCTCATATTCTTCGAATAGTCGAGCTAAAAAACGAAACACTTTCAGTGTTAATCAGAATTATCTGATCTAAAGTGTCCTCTTCAATCATTGATTCTCTGAATACTGCTGTCCTTAAAAGAATAGTATTTATTCTTTCCAATGACTATTATGCCAAGCTCTGTTTTCAGAGTTTTTTAATCACAAATTTGCCAGCACTACATGAATATGCTCCGACAGTAGCTGTCAGATCCATCAAGTTTCTATTGTCTCTGCTTATGAAAGTTGTTTCCTTCCCTTCATGAAATCTAGAATGTTAGCACAAAAATCACCGGCTATAGTAAAACCTCTCACAGCCATGATTTTATCACCCAGCAAAAACTAATTTAGAAATTTCTGAAATTTTAGTAATGTGTATATAAGAGGTCACTAAACGAGGTCCAATGTAGCCTGTGTAGGACAGGTTTGACTCAGTATCGCATTCCATGATGGGAATTAACGCCTTTATCTTTTTCTGTATCGAGCTGTACAGGGACATTGAGTTCAATTGGCCGTCTTACAAGAGGTCTTCTTGCTGGTGTTGTCTACTATTTAAAATAACCCATATCAGTGACAGGAAATTGGTTTTTCTTGCTTGGTCGAACACAA
>JASEVX010001587.1:0-13979 GCA_031761405.1 Serripes groenlandicus | reverse complement strand
TATTTTACTTACACGGCTAGCACTAGGTTTACTAGTAGCCGCGGAAATAAAACAAAAATTGAACGGCTTACATACATAACAAAGAATGGCATAGAATCTTCCAATCAAGTTACAGCTGCACGTATTTAAGAATAAAATCCGCCAATAATATTACAGCTGTTATTTAACAGTATACAACCATCCAATCGTTTTACACCTGTTATGTAACAGTATAGAACCAACTAATTATATTACAGCTGTTACGTAACAGTATATAATGGGGTCGCACTCAACTGCTGACGATTGAGCTGACATTTTAGAATGTGTTGAAAACTGTGGACTAAAGAAAATAATTTAATGATTTAAGTTAAATATAATAAGAGAAAATTAACTAAAATATGTTTTGTTTATAAAAAGTTGTTTCGGCAATTTCAATTACAATCAAAGACAAAAACAGGTCACTGAAATAAATACACGTTGATGAAGACACAAAACTTGATATCATGAATTTTATATAAAATTAACATGGACCAAAACTTAAAGGCATAAATTCGTATTTGCTTCAATAACCCTTTCCCATTATACACTAAATCTACCGCAGCAACAAGCCGAACAAGGAGTGCATACACATTCTACACCGACATTCGACATATCTTTGGGAGCAATAATAATAAATGTTCACGTAGTTGTACATATTTAGATATTTAATCATTACAAGATTTATATGAAAACAGAATGCTGTCGAATGCGCAATGACATACAGTATACAGTCCTCCTACAATTGTCTTCCTTTTGAACAGAATGCTGTTGAATGCACAATGATATACAGTATACAGTCCCCCTACAATTGTCTTCCTTTTGAACAGAATGCTGTCGAATGCGCAATGATATACAGTCTACAGTCCCCCTACAATTGTTTTCCTTTTGAACAGAATGCTGTCGAATGCGCAATGATATACAGTATACAGTCCCCCTACAATTGTTTTCCTTTTGAACAGAATGCTGTCGAATGCGCAATGACATATAGTATACAGTCCCCCTACAATTGTTTTCCTTTTGAACAGAATGCTGTCAAATGCGCAATGACATACAGTATACAGTCCCCCTACAATTGACTTCCGTTTGAACAGAATGCCGTCGAATGCGCAATGGCATACAGTATACAGTCCCCCTACAATTGTTTTCCTTTTGAACAGAATGCTGTCGAATGCGCAATGACATACAGTATACAGTGCCCCTACAATTGTCTTCCTTTTGAACAGAATGCTGTCGAATGCGCAATGACATACAGTATACAGTTCCCCTACAATTGTCTTCCGTTTGAACAGAATGTTGTCTCATGCCCAATATCATACAGTTAACAATCCCCCTACAATGCTATTCCATTTGAACAGAATGCTATTTATGCTGGAGGTTTTTTTTTCTGTAAATTTGTATACCCTCTGTGACAATTATATTATCTAGCCTATTACAACCTTAAATGACAATAAGATAAGGGTGTGTTCAACCAGAGGCTGCTTAAGTTGGCGAATGCAGCAGACACTGGTTGAAATTTTGTGTTCAGCAAGGGGCTAGTCGCCAATTGTTATAGTTGCTGGTCGAATTATAGAATGGAATTAGCCCTTATTTGTATTGTATGTTTTTCTGGTTGTGCACGAAATAAACTGCGAACATAAAAGCTATTTAAATCTTATTTTCAAACAGAAGAATATTGTAATATGATCTTACCCCCGAGACACCGTTCTGTTTTCTGCAAATTTCAACTTGGGGTTGCACCCACTCCGATTAAAACTACCAGATACAAAAGCTTACATGAGGAACCTAAAAATAATTCTGTTTATGAACTAATTCCATACAAAGTGAAAAACATATAATGTTTAATTGCCAAGATTAACGTGATTTTAAACATTATCTTTTCAACAAAGCCTATGCTTATAAGTTTATAATGTCAATTCTAAATCTATTAAGGATGATGATAAATATTGTTTCTTGTTTTAAAATGTAGATTTGATAAGACTTTGTGTCAAAAACCTGCTATATAGTTTACAAAGACGAATACTTATTAACTAGAAATACGTATTTGTAACTGTTTTCATTATCATTGTTTGAAGAGTGACGTTATATATAATACACTGCGTCATCTTTAATAACTTTGCTAACCCGTTTCGTTTTGATCTGATCTTTAGAAACGAAATGTGATCTCATTAACTCTTTCGGCGCCAAATTGTATAAAGTAGACCCTTCCATGATCAAAATCGGGAGTTTCCATTTCTCATGTGTTAAAAGTTTTGGACTATTTTGATGAATAACAGTCAAACAATGCTGATTTCAGGTGAGACAGCTCGTTACGAGTTGACTCACCTGAATCTGCATTGTTTGCAAAAACCTCAATATTGCCTTTGGCGCTGAAGGAGTTAAAGTTTATTTTTAATTACAAGGTTACTAACAAGATTACAATTTGTATTTGTTCAGTAATATGAAATCAAATGTGTGTGTTCGTGTGTATGTAAATGTGTGTAGAAAGGTGTATATATATTTCTGTGCACTGTTTTTAAGAAAATGTTATAATGTTATAATTAATTCTTCCTCTCTTATAATACTAATTCGTAATGGCATTATACTGTTATGTTGTATTGTCAATGTTAAATGGTATGTACAATGATAAGATGTAAATAAAGATTAATACTAGGCAAAGAGTGGGTATATGCGGACGACATATGTAAAGAAGGCTTTTGAAAACCACATAGAATTAATGTTTCTTATATTACAAGTACTTGGTGTTAGTTACCAGCACAAGCTTTGAGAAAAGTGTTAGGTGTGTTAGATAAATCTGAATACAGCCCTAATTTACCTTAAACAGTAAACATGTCAGGATGATCCACGTTCTTGATGAGCCTCACTACAAGGAAGCGTTGCGTTCAATTATACCTAAACGAGTGGCTGTTAGTTAAAGAACAGTAGTTTGACTGGTGAGTTCGCTATGGTATCGTTATGAATTTCTGAGCGAACCCATATATATGTGGTTTGTGTGCGTCCTAAAATTGTGGAGCAAACTATCAACTACTAACTATAATCACAACAAAGGGTTGTTGAGAGAACTGAGAAATGACTGTAGAGAATTTGTTATCAAGACAAACTAAATAAAAAGGTAGGTAATTTTATTTTCAAGACGTGTATCGAGTCTCTTAGGAAATGACGTCATTCAAGGAATGTGATTTATTTTTGCCAGATGTCATTTTAGTATATCATAATTTAAATAATTCCATGATAATTAATTTAAAATTGAAAACTTGATGATAAAATATATTCTCATGTGATACATAACATAAGACTAAGACGTTTTATAATCTTATCATATATTGAGCCATGAGAAAATGCATTAAATAATGATCGAGACTAGAAAGAGAAGGGACAACTGAGCCTTGGTCGTGTAGAGGTTGGTCGTCTGAGTCGGTTGAAAGAGGTCGCGAATTGATTCAATTACCGACCGACTTATACCAAATAGTCTACAAAATGGAAATAATGGCTTCCTCTCCTTGACGCTTATGATTTATGGGTTATAGTATAATGATTGACTCGCGCTGATTTCAGGACCATTGTCCAGTAGTAATGGTATCTTACCCAGGAAATGCCGTGATATAACTATTGTTTAGATAATGTTGAAAGCAGTGTAATACAAACAACATACAAACAAACTTACACTTGACCCACATCATACATAAATTGATTCCAATGTTTTGAAATAAATAACAAAACGCTTATCTTGATCAGACTGCACGATAACACATGGTTCTGTGCTTTTCGCAAAACTCGAATGCCGGTTTTTTTAGCGTTGCGGCCCAATTAGAAAACCGCCTCGGTGGTGTAATAATAGAGCGCTCGCCTAGGATGTGGGAGGTCGCGGATTCGATCCCCGGCCGGGTCATACCAAAGACTTTAACGATGTTAGTAATAGCACCATCCTTGGCGCTCAGGGTTGCGGAGTAGCATAACGACTAACTGGCTGGTGTCAGGATAAATATACCAGTAGTGCGGGTACACCTTGATAAAACAGAAAATGAAACGTTAAATGCAGCTTAAAACACAAAACAATCAAGCAATCAATCAAGCAATCAATCAATCAACTAAATTAGAATAAAGCTTCTACTCATACGTATCGCAAGGAGATCTGCAGAGAAGAATTGTTTCAGGAAGACGTTGCGTTTTATATGTCAACCAATTAAGTAAGAAAGTTGAATACACTTAATAAATGTTTTAACTAGTTGTTTTTTGTCATGAATGAGCCCCATCCCGTAAAGGCCAACATAGATGGAGAGGGGTCTGAATAATGTATGGGAAAAGTGTAGGATCAGTCGAGACTTTGTATACGTCCAGTCTTACAAGAGGGGTCTAAATGATGTATGAAGAAAAACTGTTGGATGGAGACTTTGTATACGTCAAGTCATAAAGGTGGTTTCACCGTCCGGCTACATAGCATACAGTCCGCGATGTAATCACCAAAACATAAAAAGTGCATTAGTTTTTTTTTTTTGTCAGATTTTTAAAGTATTCATACCTTATCCTATCCTGTATCAAAAACAGCACAGTAGCAATGTTAATGAGTCTTATGAGCAATAAAACCTTCTGTTAAACGATACGATAATTTCCTAAGACAGATCCGTTCAAGGAAATAGTTGGGAAACAATATATTCGAGTTAAATTCAAGTTTCCCATAGAATATCAAGGAAGCAGCCTTGGCCGAGCGGTAAGCGTCGGGGATTTGTAACCGGGCGTCCCGGTTCGATTCTCAGTCGCGGCGCTACGGTCATGGTGGAGAGTGCCCATGGACAAGGCACATTTTCTAGCCAAGTACTGGTTTGTTTTCTCAGGGATCATGAATAAGAGAACTGTGGTCATGATATAACTGAAATAATGTTGAAAACGTCTAAAGTTCCTTGTAAAAAACCACACAACAAGTTAATAAGGCATCCTAGTCACGACGTTCTTACATTCTGAATAATTGTTGAAGCTAAATGAGCGTCCCCTTCCTGTCTTGTTGTGTGTTCTAGATAACTTTCGTTTATTAGTTACCAGGGGCGTAGCTTTGCAATAATCAATGTGTAGGCCGTCTTGTGAGAAAATTAACATTGTGGACTCTGCGTAAAGTATCGACCCGGATAAGCCCAAGCATGCCACACAGGCCTACCCGGATAAACACTTTTCGCCTCCTGTGGACTTTCTGTTTCAGGAATAACTACTCTATACATCTATCCCACTAAGACGGAATGTGTCGGCCGGATCAGTCTGCGCGAATAGCGCAGGCTGATCTGGTCGATACATTAGGCAGATGTCTATCGCCGCAGTTGCATTTTGGGGCATTTTGAGAAAAATGTGTAGGCACGTGCCTACAATGCCTAAAGGGAGCTACGCCCCTAGTTACTCATTCGTATTTTGTTTGTATTCACTGTTCTGTCTTAGCCAGACTTCAGTTCCGAATGGCTAATGGCAATGCACTTTATCAATGCTAATTAAATGTATATATATGTTTGTATGGCGTTAAAGTCAGTTTTGCGGAACCATATGCTTACTCTGTCAACTCAAGAACAGTAGCTAGGTTTCTGAATGGCTTTATTATATATGACTTTGTCATTTACATACAACGTTGTCATAGAAACGTTCAGCGTTTGTTTCGACCATGACCACAAACGACATTTACCTGCAGATGACAGACCCGTCCAAAGTGTAATTATATTTCGTTATGAAACAATCGACAAAAGTATGATAATATTTCGTTATCAAAAGTCGACTAAAGTGTGATTATATTTCTTTATCAAACAATTAACAAAAGTGTGACTATATTTCGTTATCAAACAGTCGACAAAAGTGAGATTATATTTCATTATCTAACAATCAACAAAAGTGTGATTATATTTCGTTATCAAACAATCGCCAATCAACAAAAGTGTGATTATATTTCGTTATCAAACAATCGACAAAAGTGTGATTATATTTCGTTATCAAACAGTCGACAAAAGTGTGATTATATTTCGTTATCAAACAATCGACAAAAGTGTGATTATATTTCGTTATCTAACAATCTACAAAAGTGTGATTATATTTCGTTATCAAACAATCGACAAAAGTGTGATTATATTTCGTTATCAAACAGTCGACAAAAGTGTGATTATATTTCGTTATCAAACAATCAACAAAAGTTTGATTATATTTCGTTATAAAACAGTCGACAAAGACGGATGTCGGTAGTTTATTACCATTTATAGCACGTCTGAATGTTGAAGAAAATAATTCGGTGTATTGCGACACCCTTGGAATCGTTGTCTGCGTCGTCGTCACAAAACTGTAACCTTACCTCATAACTCAAAAACCGTTCAATATTTTCAAATAAAACTTGAAACATATGTTCTTAGCAACAAAGTCACATAACTCTGGCTTTAATAATTATTTAGTTATGCCCGACTTAGAAAATATCAGACGAGCGTTGGCGTTCGCTTGCGGCGCTCTTGTTATAGAATATTCTTACCGATAAGTATTGAGAAGGTGAATTATATCCCGATAAAGTCACAGTTTTAAACAGCGAATTTATCAATTTATCAATTGACTCGTTTCACTGTACTTACCCCTACACGTCACCAGTTAGTATTGTAAAGATGACACGAGAACATAGGTAGGGTATACTAGCCTATGGTACCTTCGTTAATGCTCGAATAGTCCAGTATGTCTGTGTATATGATCAGGCTTCGCTTTAGACTGATAAGCAGATTGCTTTCGAACATATAAAAACAAACATGAATTCAATTTTAAAAAGAAATGTTGGTAAGAGAGTATGCTTTTGAAAGAAAGAAATGATTAAATAAATATATCAGTATACTCGACTCAAATTTCTATCAGAATGTAAAAGCATAGAAGTAATACACTTGATATCATTAATTCTCTTTAATTATCAAATGTTCGACCACTTGATCTTGATCAAGATTGTAAAAACTACAATGGAAATAAGTGCAGAAGTATTATAGTTTTACATTGTATTTAAATGACACTAAGACAAGTAATATATATATACAAATGATTAATATAACAGTTTAAAGTTTATATTTGTGGTCAACAATTGCACATATTGAGCGTACTAACCAGTCATACAAATGGTTTATGTTTATGAATCTCTAAACATTAATTAATATAAGTACTGAAAACGCATATTTAAATTAAAGAGCAAATTTAGTTCGGGTTTTCATATGTGTTTAATTGATCAGTTTTGTGAATTGAAGAACATTTTGGTTGGATTATATAACATTTGTAAATGTCTCGTTTTCTTGTCTCAATTAAAGGGTCTGGCAAACAATGCAGGTTCAGGTGAGACAGTTCTCCTGAATTCTGCATTGTTTGCCACTTAGACATTTTTCTGTATATATCTTATATTTTTTAATCTGTATATATTGCAATTTTTGCTAATTATCACTGTCAGTTTTCTATACATGTGTGTGAGATTGTCAAGTGCAATGTATGTGTGAGAGTAGATGAAGTGATATATTATTAAATGACGATGATGTTGATTTTAATGTAATTTGTAATGTACATTCTATTGTCATTTGATATTTCATATGTTTTTTTTTTTTTTTTTTTTTTTTTGTAAATATTGTTAATAATAGAGGGCCATGTGGAAGATTAGTTTTAAACTAAATGTGTCACCCTCTTAAAATAAAGTCTCTTATCTTATCTTATCTTATCTTTAAACTTTACCAAATTGTATGTTGGCCGATTGATTGATTAGTTCAATTTTCAACATGACTTCGTGAAACGATGAAGTTATTTCAAAACTTATCTTCGATCAGAGAGATCTGTGCAATCAGAGAAAAATCAACCTAAATGTTTTTATGACAAAGTAGATTAATATTTCCATGCGTATCAAAGGTGGCAATGTTCGTCAAACATGTCTAGAAATCTTTTGTGAATGATTGGTAAACTATAAAAAGCGAGATAAGCCTACGATAAATCGCAGGTTTATCTGGATCTAGACTGGTCACATATATACCGTGGTGGGTTATTATAGATGCGTTTCAATTACAATTTAGAGTGCACGTAATTGGTCAATTCAAATACAACCGGCCTCAAAATGCCACGTGAGCTTGCATTGACTTGTTATTTAGGAAAACTGTCTCGAATTAGAGTAAGTTTACAGAGATAGAGAGAATATGTAAATTAGGGTTGCTTGAAAAAGCACTCTCTTTCTTCGTACCTCTCTTATGCGCGGGTCGCTCTGCCTCCAAAGTCTAGAAAAATGTGATCGTGTTTTAATTCCATATTAGAGGCACGATACATGTATTTTATTGCGTGACCAATTTCTGTTTTACATTTAGCCAAGCTACTGTACCTCAATCCGTAGCGACATGGGTTCTCGATCAAGGGGCTGCGATTTAGAATCACAGATCTGAATACAGTCAATAAGCTCGCAAAAGTCTTGGATCAACGAATGCATTCCGAAATAAATCGGATACGTAAGAATGTTGAACTTAAAGGAGGAACTAAGAATAGATATCTCGAAATACCTTGGTGAAATATAAAATAAAGTGAATATATTTTCAAGTACCGCTCTGTCCTCTGATGTTGCATTTAATGTGGCTATTAGAAATATCGCTGAATCAAATATTGAAAACACTAAAGGCAAACTTAATTCCCTCATATTGTCTCAAAATAATCGACATTGCATGTGTTAGCTCTGAGAGATAAGGGTCGTCAGATCGAAAGCCAGTGTTTGTTATAGCGAAATTCAAGTCGTATGATGAGAAACGTAAAAAAATGGCTAACAAGAACCAGTTGAGTACAAGTCGCCAATATAAAAACGTTTCTATTAATCGTGACCAAGCTCATACTGCACTGAATAAGTTATGAGCAATTCTCAACGTCCTTAACCAAGACACTTTGAAATTGAAAGGGTCACGTGTATTTTCTTATTCCGAATTTCAGCGACGTGGTAATACAAATTCCAGAAATAATAATGTTCACCAAGATCCCGAACAAGCTAATGTGACAATAGATCGAGGCTAAATGAGGATAATCGTAGTAGCTGAAACGAAGTACACACCCGAGGTGGTAATACTAACACACATGGTAGGGGTAGGAGGGGATATAGAAGTAGTAGTTATTTTCGGTATAAAACCGGGTTTTAGAATGTACGTGGTTTTAATAATAATTCAGATTCTTATAACATTAATTTGAGATCAACATGTGGGTTGCATTGTGCCTTTGATATTTTAGCAATAGCAGAAACTCATCTAATAGATAACACAGTACTCAAAATTGATGGTTATCGCTGGTTTGGTCAAAACCGGAAACAGATATGAATATGGTGGTATAGGTCTACTTATCAAGAATACTTTATGTGATGTATTCAACATATCAGTGGTGTGAGGGTATCTTCTGGCAAAAAAATGGTGCATAACCTTGAAAACATAACCCTTTTGCCGTGTGTCTGATATTGGCCACCTGAAAACTCATCTCGTCGCTATGGTGTTCTTCCTATGTGTGTACAGTGTATATTTATGTATATAGCATTGTGTGTACGTAGATGAGACTTAAATAAATAAATAGAGATTATTCAACGTATTTTTTCAAAGATGAGAATATATTTCACGAGCCGTCGCGTGAATGGGAGTGACGTCACGAGTGACGTAGTCACGAGTGGCTCCTCCCATTCACAAGAAGGCGAGTGAAATATGTTCTATCTTTGAAAAAATAAGTTGAATAATCTGTTTATTACATTTCATTGCTGTTTTTAGTAATACATTTGTTTTTCAATCCGGTCTTACACCATAGTTTATGTTAACTATGGACTATTTTTCGTTTTTTTACCTACTTTTTGCGCATTATTTTCGGATGAGGCGTGGCCGTGGAAAAAAAAAGGGAGGGACACGCATGCGCAATTGTGGTGTGAAATAACAAATAGTAAATAGTGTTATTACACCGGTGTAATAACAATAACTCGACGATTATGAATTTTCTTTCACCGAGATATCCTTATCTTTCATGGATAGAAATGTAATAAATAGAGATTATTCAACGTATTTTTTCAAAGATGAGAATATATTTCACGAGCCGTCGCGTGAATGGGAGTGACGTCACGAGTGACGTAGTCACGAGTGGCTCCTCCCATTCACAAGACGGCGAGTGAAATATGTTCTATCTTTGAAAAAATAAGTTGAATAATCTGTTTATTACATTTCATTGCTGTTTTTAGTAATACATTTAGTTTTTCAATCCGGTCTTACACCATAGTTTATGTTAACTATGGACTAATTTTCGTTTTTTTACCTACTTTTTGCGCATTATTTTCGGATGAGGCGTGGCCGTGGAAAAAAAAGGGAGGGACACGCATGCGCAATTGTGGTGTGAAATAACAAATAGTAAATATTGTTATTACACCGGTGTAATAACAATAACTCGACGATTATGAATTTTCTTTCACCGAGATATCCTTATCTTTCATGGATAGAAATGTAATAAATAGAGATTATTCAACGTATTTTTTCAAAGATGAGAATATATTTCACAAGCCGTCGCGTGAATGGGAGTGACGTCACGAGTGACGTAGTCACGAGTGGCTCCTCCCATTCACAAGACGGCGAGTGAAATATGTTCTATCTTTGAAAAAATAAGTTGAATAATCTGTTTATTACATTTCATTGCTGTTTTTAGTAATACATTTAGTTTTTCAATCCGGTCTTACACCATAGTTTATGTTAACTATGGACTAATTTTCGTTTTTTTACCTACTTTTTGCGCATTATTTTCGGATGAGGCGTGGCCGTGGAAAAAAAAAGGGAGGGACACGCATGCGCAATTGTGGTGTGAAATAACAAATAGTAAATATTATTATTACACCGGTGTAATAACAATAACTCGACGATTATGAATTTTCTTTCACCGAGATATCCTTATCTTTCATGGACAGAAATGTAATAAATAGATTTATCACATAACTTGCACTCCAGGAGTGACATAAAGCAGTGACATAAATATCATATGTAACTAGTTACATAAATAGCCGACTCACAGCACGTATGTGACGTCACTCCTGAGTGTGACGTCACTTTCAATGACAGCATATTGTTTACAATTGTTCTGAATTTCGGCATTTATTAAAAATATTGTTTAAAGAGAATAAATCTCGATAAATGAAACGTTATAAGAGCATTGTTGCTAATTTTGTATAAAATCAAAAGGTTATTGATAGGGACTACATTTTACAGTGGACGTATGCATTAGAACTTCGGGGTGAACTTCGGTCACTGTTTATATGAGGACGAAGAAAGATCGATTTAAAGATTGAAAACAATCTTTTTATGGTGTTATGTGTTAAATAGAATCTTACATTCGTGCTTATTTGATATTGTTTTTTATGAAACTCGTCGACTGAAACGAATATGACGCTCGGCAGAGCCTCGCGTCATATTATTTCAGTCGACTCGTTTCATAAAAACAATATCAAATAAGCACTCATGTAAGATCCTCTATGTAAATATTCTCTCTGACGTTTGACATAAGTCAGAGCCACAGTCGTCATTCGTCTGCCACTAATGGGCTTTCAGAATATGTGGGAAAGCAGCCAGTTGCTTGGTAAGAAGTAGTCCCGGCATCGCACCAGAAAGGATATTATCACAAGTGACGATGTTCACTGTTAATATTTTACCCATAGGCCCCAGTCATAGTGTCACGTGTTGTCCTCGCCGTTGTGCCCCGTTTTTGACACCCGCGATTTGGAAATTTTAGCCGGGTGCTACGATGTGCCACGTGGTTGCCACGTCCGAGCCACGTGCTAACCACGCTGTCGCCTCGTTGTTTTCCTGTTGTGCCACAATTTGAAGGTGACAACGAATATCACAGTCGGGTTATGTCTCGCTGCCCCCACGCTGTCGCCTCGTTGTCGCAACGTTGTTCCACGCTCTGCTTCGTTATGCCTCGCTGCCGCCAATTTCAGTTAAAACGCGTCAAGCATTGATGACCCTCTACCTAGACTGTTGAAAGTATTACAATCCATTGACGCGACAAAGCGTATCATATGTAGCGTAACACAACGTACCAAATCGTAGCACAACATAGCAGAAACGTAGCACAACGTCGTCCAACGTAAACCACCGTAGCATGACGCAACTCATAACGTAGTAACGTGGCAAAACGCGGCACGACGAGCATGGTAGCAACGAGACCACAATGTAGCATAGCGCAGCACAACGTGACAGCAAGCGCAACAAAACGTATCAACCGGCGGATCGCGCTATGTTCACGGTCTATTACGTTCTATTACGTTTCTGCTACGTTTCTGCTACGTTTCTGCACAGGAGTCTGACGTTTTATAACAGTCTATAAATATATATATAAAAAAAAAAAAACGTATACTATAAAAAAAACATACTCTCTGTGTTTTTTTATAGTATACGGTTTTTTTTGTTTATATATATATTTATAGACTGTTATAAAACGTCAGACTCCTGTGGTTTCTGCTACGTTATACTACGCTGTACCACGTTCTCGGCACGTTGCAGTACGTTGTGGGGAAACGTGAGCGAATTTTCAACATGTCAAAAATTTAAATTTCCACTTCACGTTTTGTCACGTTTGTTTACGTTTTATCCACGTTGTTCTACGTTTGCTCACGTTGTATCCACGCTTCCCAACGTAGCTAAACGAGGCGGCCAAAAAGTGACACTGTGACTGGGGCATAATGTGTAATTTAGGAGAACTTCTAGTTCATTTATCCTGACACCAGCGAGTCAGTCCTAACGCCAACCCCACAATCATAAGCGCAAATTAGGGAAATTCATTACTGCCGTTTTTAAAGGCTTTGGTATGATCCGACCGGGGATCAAATCGACGACCTCCAGCACTAGAGGCGAACGGTCTATAAAATACACCATCGAGAGGGTCCATTTATTTCAATAGAAGAATGTTTCAATTCAAAATGTCTTTCATTGTATTACTTGACAAGATTAACCTGATCCTGACCTTGGTGTAAGTATAATTGCGATGCGTCCGGCGCTTTAGGGTCTAAATGACAGTCGGCTTTCACATCATTTAACCCTCTCCCTCATATAGACGCTTTCTGACGCCTCTGCAGCAGACAGCTTTTTGAAAACATAGTGACAAAAGAAGAAATTGCACAAAACGTGCAATTTCTCCTTTTGTCACAATGTTTTCCACTTTTTGTCATAGGTTATCCATTTAATTATGGAGATTTTCTATGTTTTGACAAAATACGTTCAAAGTCGTCTGCTGAAGAATTGCCGTGTGAGGGAAAGGGTTAAAGACATATTGGCATCAACTTGATGGGACTGCAATTCCAGTCTTTTGTCAGAGGCTGCATTGGAATATAACTTATTCACTGTAAACAGATGCGGTAATACCTCAAATCACTAGACGCTGCTAGGATTTTAAAATGATGACGTACACGTGTTTTAGTGAAATAATGACCCCATTTAGGGAGGGTCGTAGTCGTGTCTCCAGAGTGCAAACTGTCAAAGTAAAACATACGGCGATCCGGTGTTTGAAGCGTGAGCGCTTAGACTTAAATATATACTTCGAGTTTATCGAGAGTGGAGGTCTAGTGTCTAGAGTCGGGGGACATCGGCTAGCAGACGTATACACTAAATGTGTTAAAATAAAACGTAGAGTAAGGAAGGACAGCTATAATGGACCCACGATAACATTTATCCCAGATAAACTTGGAATAGTGCTATAAAGGGGTGCTTTTTTGTTATCACATTATGTTATAGTTGAATTATAAATGCTTTAAGTTGTACCCCCATACTTCTTTATTAACTTTTTCGGACCGTCTCGCTAATGTAGTGGTAAAGCGTCCGCCTTTGGTGTGGGAGGTCTCGGATTCGATCCCTCGACGGGTCATACCAACGTCTTTAAAAATGGTAGTAACGGCTTGCCCTTCTTCGTGCTCATGGTTCTGGGCTTAGGCATTACGACTGACTCAATGGTCCCAGGATAAACTTAACCAG
>JASEVX010001586.1:0-14000 GCA_031761405.1 Serripes groenlandicus | reverse complement strand
GAACCTGTATTATTTGGGATTGGTTCTGTGTGTTATTTGGCTAATGCATCATGTGAGAGAGCTTTTTCCACAATGAACAGAATACAATCTGACTGGAGGTGTATGCTTGGTGCTGAAATACTTGATATTTTGATGAGATTAAAGTCGCTGATGTTGCCCTGATTCATGACCCAAAACCTGCTGTGACAAGATTGTGGTTGTCTGGACTAAGACAGAAAAGACCCCATACTCTGCCATATGGAGCCAGAAACTGAGACACACTTTCTAGACTGCTGTATATCTGATACGGTCTCAGCATCTTCTTTTCGAGGCATAAATATATTTCAATGAAGGACATTCACTTCGTTGACAAAAAAATGCTAGTTATGATACATTTTCACTTGACACCACCACTGTTGTTCCAATATGCCCCTCAGTTGATAACTGTTTTTTTAATTACTATAATGTAACTGTTATGCATCCCTGCAGTATGGATTTCCGGCGACATTGATGCGTTGCATCATTTTTCTCTTGTACCATTCTATTTTGGATTCCTTCAAAGAATGGTGCAGGTCAGTAACGCCACAATTTAAAGTATCACAACTACACGGAGATGGATGCAATGTGTTTAGAAGCGATAATTCGAGGATTACTCGAGCGTTAACTCTTTCAGCGATAACGGCAATATTGACATGTTTACAAACAATACAGATTCAGGTAAGTCAGCTAGTAATGAGCTGTCTCCCCTGAAATCAGCATTGTTTGCTTTATAGTTATCCAAATATTCCAAAACCTTTATAACATATAAAATAGAGTCGCCCGACGTTGAACAAGGGAGAGTCTACTTTAAACATTTCGGCACTGAAATAGTTAAGCTTAACCATACAGTATAATCGCGACAACTCGCTTTTTAAATAATCCTTTTGCTACATGTACGCTATTGTCGAAAGACAGGTTCGTTCCTGGTATTGTCTCGAGATAAACGATATTGAGGCTGGTATGGTACGACATTAAATGAGCGGTGCTCTGTGAAAACCAAACTTAGCGTAAATATTACACCTGTGGAATACGACTTGTCTGCGCATCCATCCTAAGGATCCAAATGAATGATGTTTTACAGAAGTTTCTTGAGACCTTCTATGAAATATTGACGAAAAGTGCAAAGGCAGATCTGACTATACAGATGCGCTGGCTGATTTAGATTTATTGAGGAATAAAAATTGAAGATCGTTATAAGCTTCATGCTGTGTTTGTTATGATGCAGTACAGGAACAGTTCCGTACGGTTTTGTTTTTCTTTATTCAATAAGCCTTCATAATTAGGATTATTGTAACCCTTCACAACATACAACACATTCAAAACATTAGAGCAAACAGTTGGTAAAGGTTTATAAATGACAGCAACAACATTGAATATAGTTAAAAAGCATTGTAACAAAAGGAAATATTTCTCATTTTACCACCATGTTTTGAAAAGTGAAAAATCATGAAGAGTGACAGTTTCCGATTATTATCTTAACATCTACCTTACAGACAAAGACGCTCGGTCGATCGTTAGTTCTAAAAGGTTTTTGAACGATCCGATCCGTTTACGTCCGTATGTTGGTAACACTTATGCAAATTAGTGTTGATCTGCTGAGGTGGTCAATTGGTCGTTTCGAAAGTGATTCTAAAGCAAGTTGTTCGGTTTATTTTCTTTCGCTTAATTTCGCCACGGTAACAACTGTTCGGGTAACACACACAGCTATCGCCGTGTTGGATAAATCTGAACACATCCATATTAACCCTTTCCATCATATAGACGCTTTCTGGTACTTCTGCAGCAGACAGCTTTTTGAAAACATGGTGACAAAAGAAGAAATTGCTCGAAACGATCAATTTCTCTTTTTGTCACTATGTTTTCAACTCTATTCAATTATTGTACTTTCATTTAAAGGGAGTTTCCAAACATATTTTGGTATGTTTTCAAAGTCGTCTGTTGCAGATTTGTTAACTGAGTTGTACACGACCTAAGTAATGTAAATGGTTAATATGAAATATTAATCTAATGAATCAAACGTTTTCCATTTATCTACCTGGAAATCATATATTCGCTGCATCAGACGGTTGGGATTTAATGGCGCCATCCACCACTGGCATCCTGGACATTCGGGTTTGGTGCACGACCTAAAAAACTCTTTGTATGCAGAAAATATCATTGATGTCGGACCAGATGTGAATAACGAACAGTCCACATTGAGTTTTAACACAAAGGAAACATGAACGACATATAAGGACATTTTAATTGCCATCGTAACCTGAAGTCTGAATGCAACGGTTGATGTAACTACACACTGTCACATTTTCAGATCGCTGTGTAGCCTTATACGTCTACTTCTGGCCATAGCAGTTTTCTTGACATTTAATTAGAAACCAAACACGTCTTATTGGCAAAGGAAATGAGATACTATATAGAGTAACTAGGTCTATGCAATGGCGCCCGTTTGTTTGGGTCTTAACCGACGTACATGCTGCTGGCAAACATGTCAGACACATTTTCATAACACTACGGGTTAATCTGGGGTTTCTCTGGTCTAACAATTTCAGATATGCTTTTGTACTATGGTAATGCTCAAAGTTGTTAGCGCTTGTCTATGCAAGGGTTGATTTATTTGTGAAACAGAAACTGTATCAAAGAATAAACAATATATTTACAGAGAAACGTTTTATTAAAGTTCTAAAAATCAGTTTAATAATATAGTACAGTCATGGCCATGCTGTTGTAATTTTTGTCAGAAGCTAAATCAAGGACCTTACTGTTCCAATAGTCATAGATAGATAGATATATATATTTTATTGACTTAAACTATACATATTAACACACACACACACACACACACACACACACACACACACACACACACACATACACACACACACATATTTGTTTATGCAAGGTGTTACCATTATGGTTTATAGTTGCATGGTAGAAGACATTTAGGCTTTGAAAAGAGGGACTATGCTATACAGACGACTATACAGACGACTTTTGGTGTATATAACAGATAACAAGAGGTTGTCATTTCAATGTTGCAAGATACCATAAAATAAAAAAATAAAAAGTAAGTTTGCCCCATTTCCGATGCCACCTGTGTGCCACGTTTTTCAAAGGTTGTAGAGGGTCAGTAACGGAAACTTTCTACAATATTTATTGGAATCCGATAAGCCGATTTTGAGGGGAAGAATTTTGAATATTGGTAAATTTCTCCTCTTTTTAAAAATTTAAACGAAACAATTGCAATATACAGCAACATTTAATAAACGGACCAGGGATCGCCCTCTTCCACAGAATAATTTTAGGTACTTGTAAAGTCAAATCTTCAATTGATTTTCCTTACATATAGAAATAGTCTGTTAGATAAATTTGTGTGGGACCAATTCGTAGAGAGAATATCGATAGGAATACTATTCAAATACAACCAAATTGGTGTTAGTTTTCCTTAGTCTTGACATTAAAGGTGCTAAACTTCAGATTATTGATAGTATAGTCAAAGTTTTAAAACTGTTCAAAAGTTGTCTTGAAATATTAGAATCATAATTTTGGGATAAAATTAGAGTATAATTTCACTTTCCAGGACAATAAACATCTAAAAAATAAACATTTATGATTCATTTTAACTGGGTGAAAATTTGCATTACCTTCAATTGACTATTTAAAAATGTAACTGTCAAAATAGTTTTGAACTATTTATTACTTACTTTGATGTCACTATAAGCAATATTTGCAGAAGTTTCAACATTTCAAAAAGTTGATATCTATCTGGAGTTCAGCACCTTTAAATCATTATTGAAATAATGTTCTTCTTTCCATAAGGGTGACCCCACATTCACATGACAGTCCTTTTCATTTGTCCTTTTGCCACATTGTTTTCAAAGGATTTCCGCTACAAAGGTGTCTGTATATGGCAGAGGGGTTTAACAGGTATTATTTCAGAATAAACCACACAGTCATCTATTCAGCTATAAATCCACTCTTTATGAAAGAGATAGCGGAATAGATTATCCAGATATAGGGACAACAGTTACGAAAACGTTAACATTGTGTTTATACGAATGCAACAAAACAATGTTATGTAAAGCAGTGAAGTATATGGCTGCTGAGAATGTATGTATAATGTTTGAAATTTTGTTAACGCGAAATGTTGTTTCCGAGACAGGAAGTACATCTGACACATATGTGAATGAATCTGTTTGTTTCTTGGCCATATTTCTACCAGTCATACGTAATGATATGCAGATGGGTGTTAATGCTTATATCTCGAGCAGTAGATGGTGGAAATCATTGTGAGGAAAACTCTGATAGCGATGTGCAATTTATCCTTATAGTATTGCACTTGTCACATGTTTTAAAGCTGGAAAAGTCTATAATCAGAATAGCAAGATATTATGATGAAATAAATCTGTCACGAAACGTTGCAATCTCATTAAACACTAGACCTAAACTTTATTCACTCATATACATATCTGATCACTGCCCAATACAGGTCGGCTCAAATTGACCTTTGCGTCAGCCAATCAAATTGTCCGCTTACCAAATTGTTAAGTATGAACCGAGCATTAGTTGTATCGTGCAATATCATTGGACAAATAAGGCAAGCAAGTGCTCATGACTATTTAGGTTTATATGGTAAACTAATTCGAGACGGCCTGCTATGCTATGTCACCCGATTGAATATACATACAGCGAAGTATGTTGTTCTGATTTTAACAAGATTTGTAAGTTTATACATCTGTATTGAAATAGTCTCATGGGAAACCTGATTAGAGAGTTCCGGAACAGTTTACTGTTCTGTTCAGTAATATCAGGTCCTTGTATATAAACAATTATTCAAACAGTTATTTCGGGCCATCTCATGGGAAACTTGACTAGAGAGTTCCAGAACAGCTTACTTTTCTGATAAAGAATATCAGGTCTTTGTAGATACACAGTTATTTCTTTGGTATGGTTATGTCTATATAAGAGTGTCAACGTAATCGGCATTAATTTCAATATGTCGACCAAATGTTTAAAAAGATAGACTCTCTTCTTGTTTATTTGTTGCCTTTCTATCGTAATGAATGTGCCCTGGCTGTAACAAGCATACACATAGCAACGGATACGATAATTGTGATAAGGTTGGGTTTGTTGTTCCAGCTGTGACTGTAACATACTGAAATAAAAAGATAACAACATTTATGTGAGTATTGAAGTTATGTTTGTCCCTGTAAGTCAACTGTCACATGGTGAAAACACAACAACGTCTATACAGACAGACATTCATAAAAAAGGAGACTGACTTTTAATGAGTGAACAGGCTTTACGTGGCACTCGTAAATCTTCGCTTGTTTTCGTTAGCATTTGTTATTATAATCTTTATTAATTTGGTTATTGAACCAAATGAATATTTTAATGAATGTGATTAAAACATCACAGTCTTGAAAGGGTAGTTGGTAAGAAAGGGAAGTTTAGAATTCGAGATTAACTCGTCGTGGGTTCGACCGTCACTTCAATTCCTATCCAAGACGAGCACTATCGTTTTTGTTTGATTTTATATTCGACCATTTATTTGTTTTACTTTATGGGGGTTTTACGTCGTATTCAACATTATTTCAGTTATATCACGTCGGCAGTTCACTCGTTCATGATCCCTGGGTAAACAAACAAGTACTAGGCTAGAAAATGTGCCTTGCCAAGGGCACTCCATTATGACCGTAGTAACCCACCATTTTCATACCATTATGTTAAGTCAAATATAAAACTCCTTTCTACTTCTATTTCATAAAGTCTTGTATTTATTAATCTATCTTGTAGAAAGCTTACAATGTATCTTACATACAAATATACTTTGTTTTAGTAGGTAACCTTTGGAAATACAGAATACATAACATCAATTGTTTGTACTTTCAAAAATAATTATTTCATATCACAAAAAAAAGTATCATTATAATTATGAAGGGAAAAGCCGTTTCAGTTCGGGAATTAGAAGCCGTTACTATGGTATCAGATCTGTTCGAGACAGAAACAGTTACTCACGACTATCTATATTTTACCTTTGTTCTGAAATCTAAATTTATAACAAAACATTACGAATAATACGAGTGCCTGTTGGTTGTTGTTTTAAGACGCTTTCAACTCTATTTCAGTTATATCAACACGTTTCCTGGGTAAGTTACCAGTACTAATGGTGCAACCCTGAGCTCAAAATAGGGCAGTAATTACTACCGTGTTAAAGTATCTAGTATGACCCGGCCTGGCATCGAACCCGCGACCTCCCGCACCCGAGGCGGTGTTCATTCTGTTCACTAATATGTATTCATAATGCGGCAATTACAGATACAATAGGAGATATACAAGCAGTTTCATAAACATTCCCGAATCATCTTAATACTGTTCAAAGTCTGGAACACGAATAGTATAAAGACGAATATATGGAGTAATTACTCAAATGGTCAAAAGTACTGTAAAGCATGATGCTCTTAATATCCTTACTTCCTTCAAGACTCGAAATTCACTACATACTAACATAATTCAGACATGTACGATCACACATTGCCGCATCAACCTTCGTACATGCAGTTTGATCCTGATCTGCATCGACTTCCAATTTATCATAGACCCATTAATGAAATGTCTAACGGTGTGGATTTAAGGCCGATTAAATGGATGTACATACTTTTCTTTATGTATCCAGTACCCTTGCCACATAAACCGATTTCCTTTCCTGAATCATGACTCAATTTTTGAAGTTAACTCATGTCCAAAATAAAAGCATGCATAGCTTCACTATGATCTTAATCTTAATCGACAGGCATTTATTTTTTAAATATATAGTTTTTACTGCAATCATATCCAGTTACCTCTCTCCCTTTATATACCACTTTACCTAATTTATCATTCAATCTCTTATTCTGCTAGTCTGTCTCTCTTCTCTCTTCTCTACTCTCAACCCTCACGTCTCTTTACCTAAATATTTCTATCTCAACCGACCTTTTTGTTTATCTTCCACACTTTCACATGAACTTTAACTTTATTCCGGTGTAAATACATGCAGATGGTCATGCGCAGTTCAAAATATGAATTCACCTTATTCAAACTGAGGTGGTGGGATATGGTTCACACGCCAATTGATAATATATTTTATTTTATGTGTAAGTTGTATTATATCGATATTTAAAAAAGAAATTTGTATATTTTTTCTTGATTCTACCTTGAAAATTATACAAGGTACTCAATCAAATTAGATTATGTTGCAGTAGCGAGATATGGCTTTGTATTGTCTACTCTTGGCGCTGTCAAATTGATATCAATGCTCCACGACTCCCGTAGAAAATACCAAACCCAGTGTCGCTACTACAACATGATATTCTGTTAACATCTTTCTCTTTTCTTTTTTCTTTCATACAATTCCTCCCTTTACACACTGTCTCCGGCTACAACAGATATTCGTTAGCTGAAGTATTTTACCTTCATTGCAACGTTCGTCCTGTCTGTGGTCATATCCACAAAAACCATTATTACATGCTCGTACACGGAACCTTGTCCCCAAACCGCATGTTGTACTGCATTGGCTCCAGGGTCCCCAATTAAGCCAGATTTCTAAAAAGATGTGATAGTTTAGTCAAAGCGTTCTTGTCTTACGACCTTATTATTCAGGTAAATTGTTAAAATATTATATTCAATATTCTGTATAAAAGGTGACTTCAAAATGTTGCAGTTGATCTTAGTAATTGACCGATAGGATACACCATTGATTGCGTCCGCAATGACTGAAAATCATGGTCGAGTGTCAATGATAATGTGTATGTCTGATAATCTCAACCAGACAGTGTAATGCTTACAATAAACGCGACGTTTTATCCAGGGTTTATGTTATTATATCAGGTTGTACATTGTTATGGTTGTTGATATGCACGTATGATTCGGTTTCCGTCCATGACTTTGGTATTGGCTGTTCAATGTTAATGTTGTGTCTTTAGCTACACATGTGTAGTAATTGCAAGAATACGTCGAGGATCATGTAACAAGCATATCGCCGTGTTCAACACTTTGTTAATCATAACACGGCGCTGGGTAGTTTACCAGTACCAGTACTAGTCTTCATTCGCAATGATCGAGCCCTGGTGTCCTCATTGTGAATCATCGTTATCAGGATGAAGACTAGTACTGGTACTGGTAAACTACCCAGCGCCGTGTTATGATTAACAAAGTGTTGAACACTGGTAAACAAGTGGTAAAACACTACCATCCATCTCTCTGTCATAAAAGTTGTTATGCGATATTTCGAAAACTATAATAGTTTGGTTTACAACATTTGGGGAAACTAAGATTTAATGCACGTCATTAAATATTTCTATCTGACCTTGAAGTTTGACGTTGAACCACCAGGTCAAACATAACTAACATAATTATACATTAATTCAAAATTCATAACAGCGAGGTAAACGCAAGTTTATATATACATTAATGGTTAGAACGAATTTATGAATGTCGTTAAATTATGTTTGCCTAAAGGTCAAGTTAACACATAAAGAGCAGATGTAAGCATCGGTAGGGGACGTTTGTATTGCCAGTAAATCCTCAGTAAGGTAAGTTATTCAATGTTCTGCCGATGCAAAGGTTACGACAATAGCTCGAAAAGTATAATAGTTTGGCTAACAAAACTTCGTGAAACTAGGATATAATGCACGTCGTTAAGTATTTTTGTCTGACCTTGAAGTTTGACGTTGAACTACCAGGTCAACGATAAAAACATATTTATGCAATAATCCAAAAGTCATGAGAGCTAGGTAAACGCAAGTTGGAATATACATAAAGGGTTTTAACGATTTCACGAATGTCATTAAATTTTGTTTTTCCCAACGGTCAAGATAACACTGCAAAATGCCAAATCATTCCAAACAACCCAACAATATACAATATTTGTTTAATAGTATTTCAATGATCACGTTCAATTCACTAAGTGCACCAAAGAAAGGTAATATAACTTCTGACATTCAAACTGCTCTTTATAATAATAAATTAAGTGAACAGAAACGATCAACAGTCCGATATACTTAACTTACCATAACCGGCCGGATTTGTACACACTGTTACGTCTTGATGCATCCCTTCACAATTTGTACCATTGCAATTCCTATTTCTAGTGTGCATGCCTGAACCACATTTCTATACCATGAATTTGCTATAAACCATTATTAAGAAATGTCAATGTTTGTCTTATTCTTTTTTCTTTCTTTATAATTCTAAATGTAGGTGTGATGTCATATGATTTTGTTCTCAAATAGTACATGTACATTTTCACAATTGAATACAAAAGCGCTTTCATTTAAGAAGTGGCACGCCCCTTCTAGACATCGAACCAGGATGCTGAGTGTAAGGAAAGCACAATAAAATGAAAAAATAATCTAAAGAGGGCATATAAGTACATGTATATAAACAGGTTAAGCATGTCAAGTTTGTCATTAATCAGGCTACTAACACTAACCATCCAATAATGAAACTACCTTCATCGATCAACACGTTATACTGAATATACATTGGAATACACACCACTCTAGCAGTAGCATAGTGTGGACAACTTTATCTGTTACAATTTATAGTTTTTAATAAACATAACAGAATCGCAAGAATCCATCAATCCGTAGATAACTTACCAGCACACTCAAGAAGTGTACAGACATCTATATCTTTATCAAAGGTCACGTTAATACAACTTGTTTCAGTTAAGAAAGGTAATATATAACTTATGACATTCAAAAGTCAAATTAATTGGAAAATAACTAACCAAGACAGACCGGATTTGTACACACTTCTACATCCCGGTGATCCCCTTCACAATTGGTACCATTACACTTCCTGTGTCTAGCATGCATGCCTGAACCACAGCTGACACTGCATATAGACCAATCACTCCATCCAAACCAAGAATCTGCAAAATCAGACATATGAATATTTATTTCCAGTATGTATTTCAAGTGTTATCTACTTGTCACCAAATGAACGTAATATCAATTCTTTGTACAAAGTTCAACATTTCATACCTCCCCCGTCATTTTATCCTTTACCTGAAACAGTGAGCACTCGGTTGTGTGCTAGTTAACAGCTGTAATTTGATTGGTGGATCGGCTAGCACTAACCCGGGTACTCGGTATGTTAAGTGATATAAATACACAACATACTTTAAAAGTTGTCTGCTTTGAAAACATTATACAAAAACATACAGCATTTTCAATGTAATTAATGGTTGTTAAATGTGATACATTTCCAAAACCTTTTGCTATAACAATTTCTTCATTTCAATAAATGTTTTGAATTCAAAGTCAACTATAACAAATTTAAAATCAATTGTACCAACAAAGTTCTAGAATCCTGACGACTGAGCTCGCTCATCACGGGCTTCAGACCTGATTCTCCGCAATTTATAAAAGCAAACCTTAAGAGTATTACACGCATGGAAAGAGACCTGCAAGCGCATCCATTCTAAAGATTCAGTCTGATCTACCGAAGTTTATTTTAACCATCCGTGACGATTTGGTGAACAGAGAGGAACTCATTCAGAATGCATGGATGCACTGGCTTATCTGGATCTACTACTTACCCACACAGGTCGGCTTCACACACAATTCTGTATCTTGGTGTCCTCCTTCACAGTGTGTACCATTACACTTCGAGTCTCTGGTGCGCATGCCTGTACCACAACTAACACTACACGTCGACCATTTACCCAAACCATACCAAGAGTCTATAAATACAGATTTCATATATCCATGATTTCCGTTCACGAGTACCCTAAGCATGAAACCCTGCAATCCTTGGCTATGGTTTTTGGCCTAGGACTTTAGCCCCTGGTCATAGTAATACAACCGTTCTTTGAAAGTTGGCAGCCTGCTAATTGCTGTTAACACCCAATAATGCATTTAATAGTGAGACTGCGCGAGAAAAAATAGTTCAACATAGATTCAACAAAACTGCATTTAAAAGGTTAAGATCTCCCCAAAAAGATAATTATAATGTTGTTCGAACACCATTGAAGAACTTAAGGCGTGAGTATTCCAATATAAGTTTAGCAAAGGATATAGAAATTAATGCGCCGAGAGGTCAAATATAAAGAAACCTATTAACTATTAACATTCGCGAAATGTAACGGAAAAGTACAAAAAAGTCGCGTAAAACATGCAGTGGCGGATTTACCGAGGGTGTGTGTGGGGGGGGGGGGGGGGGGCGAAGGGCCCGTGCGACGTAAAATTAATGGTAAGCAAAGAATTCGAGTGACAAATGCAAGACACAGTGGGTGGTCGGCCAGACGCCTTTCAGAGCCTGGCCGGAAATCGGGAAGACATTAACCGGGGACAGGTTGGCGTCTGGCTGCTCGCAGGTTATGAAAGCCGGCTCATCGCATAATTGCAAGCGCTGTTGAGGTATCAAGTTAAGTTCGAATATGGGTAATATAAGGTCAGAAATTAGGTCACATGGTCAAATTGAAGGGAAATCTTATTAATAATCTGGAGGCTGCATTTCTCCCCTGAGAATGTTAGAATTGTATCAGAATGTTTGTCTTAATGATATTAAGGCAAAGTACGAATATTGGTCAGGTCTTTTCAAAAATAGGTCACTAGATCAATTTGAAAGAAAATATAATTAACACTGTACAAGCCGCATTAAAATTAGGTCAGAATGTTGATCTCAATGCTTTCTAGGCCAAGTTCGAATATGGGTAATGCCGAGTCAATAACTAGGTCACTAGGTCAAACTGAAGGGAAATCTTGTTAACTTTCTAAAGGCCGCATTTCTTGCTTCAGCAGCTTCAAACTTAGTCTGAAAAGTATTTATGTCAAGTTAGACATAGTCATACTGGGTCGTAAACTAGGTCACTACGCCGAATTGAAGGGTAATGTTGTTAACACTCTGGAGGCTGCAATTTTAACTTGACTATGTTGAAACTCTTTCAGAATGTTTGTCTTGATGAAATGTAGGCCAAGTTTGAACATTGGTCATGTATGTTCAAAAACTACGTCACTAGGCCAAATTGAAGAAAAATCTTGTTATGTCTCTGGAGGCCGCATTCTTTTCATCTGCAGCTTGAAACTCTGTCAGAATGTTTGTATTTATAATATCTAGACCATTTTCGAATATTGGTCATATCAGGTAAAGAAATAGGTCACTAGGCCAAATGAAGGAAAATCTTGATAACACTCTGGAGGTTGCATTTTGAATCATTGTCAGAATAATTGTCTTGATGAGTTATGCATTGATCAAACACTTTCTCCCGGTCTAGTAAATGGTTTGGGGAATTATTTAGATTTGATGGAAGTTAATTTAATTTTGACATATTTCTCAATACATTAAGGCAGAAACTTCAAAATATTCTGCCTAAACCTGCTGTCAAATTTTCCCTTGGTTCTTCATTTAGAAATGTGTATACTTGTGAGCTCTTACACTAATGTTAGCGATATAGTGCCCGACAAGGTCCTCCTGTATTCAAATTGACAGTTATATAATATTTAATATTTTTGATATGAACTTTCATTTTCTTAACAATAAATACATAAACATAAGCTGCAATTGTTATTTCCTTTCACATTTTCCCTACTTCTCCAACCAGGCCGTCAGCACTTTCAGTGCTTTGATTGTTCGTATGGATTTGTTTTTTGGAAAGGATCATTCCATATGGCCGCTTAGCTTGATGTGGGATTTTCAAAATCAGGTTCATAACATTGTAAGGAATGACTGTTGCGAGTAACTGAAGCGTATTTATCTGCCAACTTTGGTATGCAAAAGGGTACGTAATATAAATAAATAAATATTTATATATATATATATACATATAAAGTGGTGCAGCGTCTAGTGTTTAAGGTTTTAATTACATCAAGTACAGTGATGACTCGCGTGAACCTGTGCACACGTACTTATCAGAGTCTTGGTATATATTAAATATAAATAACTGCTTCGTCGAACTAGAAGTGTAGACCCAGCTGATATTCGCCATATTGCACAGCTAGGCAATTATGTTTAATATGTAGATGTTTTCAATGAAAGAATCTCATATATGTAGTGCGTATAAGGAAACCTAATAAGTGGAGAGTTGACCAACTTTATGAATCACGTCGTGCAGATCTATGATTTAAATTTCAAACCGGATATGAGGGTCACGTTGAAATATAATACGTATGATTCAATTTCAATTCAATTTCAATTTATTTATTGACGTAATCAAAGGCCACCGGCCATAATCAAATGTTACAAATAATAATACATCATGTGAAAAATAGGTTATGTCAATTTCTATGTTAAATATAAATATGCTATATGCAAAACAAACAATACATTACAGAAAACACAAAATTCATGTCTTATGAAATAAATGTTCCTACAAATTATCAATTTCCCTCATGAGTTTTGTAATAAATATCATTACAAATTTTAATTTCATAATAAAATCAACCGTTTCAGTTCATCCACAATACCAATTAAATAAATAGTTTTCCCTTACAATATAATATTTGGCGCAAATGAAAAATGCATGATACTCGTCTTCTAAAATAAGATGGTTACCATTTAACAAACAATAAAAACAAATTCTGTCTGCTCTTTATATTCCATAATGTCTTCCAAGTTCAATATTTAGTTTGTGACTAGAGCATCGAAAACGCGCAAAAGATTTCCTAAAGTAGAAATATAGCCCCCATATCTCCGCGCCGTCTGTGAGAATAGGGATAACCATCATGTTGAATACTTTGAACATATACATATACATATTATATGAATTCAAAATTTACCACCTTTTTCTTCGTTCTACGTTTTTAAACCAGACAGACCTAAGGTAACATGTCAGGTAAAGTGTTTATAAAGCAAATGAACTCTATTAATTACTTCGCATGACTTTTCAAAGGTCGTCTGCTTTACAATCATCAGACAGACAATTTCAATAATCTAGAAAGATGAAAGATTTACATTGATAAAGATTTGAAAATATTCCTCTAAAGGTGGAATTGCTCGTTTTATTC
>JASEVX010001585.1:0-14014 GCA_031761405.1 Serripes groenlandicus | reverse complement strand
ACACTCGATATGGTGTCAAACAACATCTTAGTAGTACGAATATCTTTTAAGATCATAATCCTCCCGCGGTGTATTGACATGAGTTAGTAAATGGGGTCAAAGAGTAGTCCCAGTTGAACGGTGACTTATAATACTATCAAAGCAGGCTTTATTCCTCTGATTCATTACAAGATATACATGCTCGATATAAGCCATTGTCCGTTCTCGTAAATAACGTTATAATTTTTTTTTTAAAAAAGAATAATGTTTATACTTGACACCATTTCATATTTCCACCAGTATCTGATAAAATCCATGGAACGATTTCATTCATGACTTTTCACACTCCGTATATATCTATAAATATCCATAGGTCGTGAACTATTATGCATTAATTCCCGCGAACTTTGGTGTATTTTGTTTTTTTTGTTTTGTATAATTTTATTTGCCACGTTATAGGCACACGTTTAACTGTACTAAAGATTCATATATTCAACGGATGCAAACGAGAATTGTTCATGGATTTTTCCCACTAATTCCTCCTACAAAAAATGAATCTTAAGCCAAGGTACATTGCTCTGTTTGTATAAAAGAGAAGAAACGCTACTCCATTTATTTTATGAATGTGAAAAGGTTAACCAATTCTACAACATTTATTATCAATGGTAAGAGAAATAGGACGCATTAATACAAATAAATAGCGCTAAAGTTCTTATAGTTTCATGGCAAATTAAAAATAAAAAAAAATAAGAGACCAAACAAAAGATTCTGAATTAGAACGGTTCGCAATTGTAAAACATGTCATTCAAAGTCCACTCTTAATAGGGAAGTACACTTGGTTATATGCACACCTCACTCTCTCTCTCTCTCTCTCTCTCTCTCTCTCTCTTCTCTCTCTCTCTCTCTCTCTCTCCTCTCTCTCTCTCTCTTCTCTCTCTCTCTCTCTCTCCTCTCTCTCTCTCTTCTCCCTTCCCCCTCCCTCCCCTCTCGCCCCTCTCTCCCTCTACCCCCTCTCTATCTCTCTCCTGTCTCCTCTGTCCTCTCTGTCTCTCTCTTCCCCTCTCTCTCTCTCTTCCCCTCTCTCTCTCTCTCTCTCTCTCTCTCTCTCTTCTCTCTCTCTCTCTCTCCTCTCTCTCTCTCTCTCTCTCTCTCTCTCTCTCTCTCTCTCTCTCTCTCTCTCTCTCTCTCTCTCTCTCCCTCTCTCTCTCCCTCTCTCTCTCTCTCTCTCTCTTTCTCTTTACATTTTTTTGTTCATTTCGTCTTTACATTTTTGTATAATTTTATTACATAGATATAATTTTTATATAATTTCATAAATATTCATATTCTTGAATCTCTGCACGCTAAACTAGTGTCATCTGCAGCACTTTTGAAAAATATTTTCTATTGTCTAGAAAGAATCTGATCTTCGAACTTTTTGGAACACGAGTCAACTCCATGTTATGTGGGGGGTGATCTTGATCCAAACTGATTGAATTGTTCACCATAAATGGTTGACGAAATCTGCCGTTTTAGCGTGCATGGAGTCAAGTACTAACACAAAGTACTTAATGAACTACTAACACAAAATAGTGTAAGGTTGAAAGGGGGATGGCCATGACCTCACTTCAACCTATTTTGTTTATGTATTCTATGTACGATTTTAATACGTCAATCCAAAAATCGTTCTTCACGGTTTTTAAAGTATGTTCACAACAGATTTTTCCTAGATTAATTACTATTCTTACGTCAAATAAATTGTATATCATTTAATAGCATTTGTTATTTTTAAAAGTTATTAAGTTCTTTAGCCATTTTAATTTCATACTAGAGATAAAACTTCTATATCTATCATTATTAAACCGCCTTCCTCATAACCTTTAATGAAAATTGTTTGTTTTATTTCAGCTCTTCCATCCCAAACGAATCTATACAGCGTTTCATTTGAGTTTTTTATAATATCTGCTTTTGGAGACGGAAGGCTAATAAATAAATGGGTTAGAATTGGAATAAGGAGTGTTTTTACGACTGTTATTCTACCAATAGGTGTTGATTTCCTTCTTTTCCAATAATTTATACATTTAGAAATGCTTTAAAGTTAAGGCTCGACATTTAAATTATTCATTTTGTTAAGGTGCGTGTCAACAATAATGCCAAGTAACTTAAACTGCGTTTCTCCCCAGGTTAATTTCCACTTTGTTGTTATCGAGTGTATACTATATTTGCGCGATCCAATCCAGATAAGCTTTGTGTATCTCGATAAATAGTTCATATCATCGCATATAACGTTTTGATGTTATTGGAAAGGTTTGTACTTTTTGTATTTATAAAGAATCTACTTACCAAATGCGAGGTCAAATTGGGACACACACACGGAATATAATGACTACCCACGTCTTTTTATAGATCAGCTGGTTTCCTATGAAATTATAAGGTTACCAAATGTTGAACTTTCGCTTCTTGAAGTCGTTACGATGTTTAAAGAAAATGAAAGTTAATGATCGAATACGGTTTTCCATTTCCCAATATCCGCTTTCGGAAAAGCCTACTTAACCCACTTAGCAAAGTACATACAAATTCTGAAAGTCTACTTAACCCACTCAGCGAAGTCCACATTTATACACGCTGAAAGCCTAATGAACCTTACACTTGTATTGCTTGAAGTACTATTAAGAGATCTGATATAATTAAGAATATTGCTATCACAATTTGCAAGGGAACATAGGGGTACAGGCCCTCATGATAACACTGAAGAAAAATCGAGGTCCAGCTTAAATTAATCAATCAATCCTATAGAGCAATGATCGACCAAGCCCCATTCTCTGACGTACAATCGGGGATCATTCGATCTACAACAGCCTAGTCACGGTAGCTCAGTCGGTAGCGACACGGGGTGTCAATCCATGGGTTGAGAGTTCGAATCCCAGGTCGGCCGACATTATTTCCGTCTTTTGACAAAAGTCGCTGTGACAAGCCGTATTCGTCTTTCACCAATGGGCTAACAGTTTATGGGGAAAAGCAGCCAGTTGCTTTGAAAGTATGTTGTGTGGAATACATGTTTGAGAAAACTAGGAAACATATGAGAATGGCGTTAACCCCAATCAATTAACAACAGCAGCCGGAAATAGTTAACATCACAGAGTATCGTGAGTTGTTATGGTATAGGACATGTAGGTAGATGACGGGTTTATAACCGTTATGGTATAGGACATGTTGGTAGATGACGGGTTTATATCCGTTATAGTATATGACATGTAGGTGGATGACGGGCTTATAACCGTTATGGTATAGAAAATGTATGTACATGCCAGGTTTATAACCGTTATTGTATAGGACATGTAGGTACATGACGACTTTATTAGTCGCCGGGCAGAAGCCCGCGACTTCTATTTTTAATAGGTTTTCGGAAATCACATGGGAGGGCGGCTTATTATTAGAAAGAAACAAATCTAGATGAGTTGAACATATTACAATTGTGGTTGTTTACGAACACTAATAAATGACACATCATTAATGAAATAAATATTCCGATTTTTTAATGTTTGCATTTTTTTTTATTTCACTCGCATTTAAGTTTTTTGTCTTATTTACGAAGACAAAAGTGGTCCCTTCAAGACGTGAACCAACACCCCCTAATGCAGACTCTTATGTGTCATCATTGAGGTCAATTTCGGATTCTCCTTTTAATATCAATTTTAACTTACTATATGTTGTTTTCATGTTCAAAGAGATGTCTTGATTTGTGTAGAATTCATTTAATAATGTTAATCCATGAATATCTAAAGTAGGAACTGTTTCTAAGCTAAATATAGACCCTATTCTGTTGTGTAGTTTCGTGACCTTTAACATCGATTTTCGCGCATGCGCATTTCGATATGAAAAAGCGAGTTATATTATTTTATTTTAGACAAGTACAAGACGAATGTTTGACGCAAAGCGTCAAAGAGAAGCCGCAATATTTCGTTGTACATGTAGAAATAAGAAAAAAAGAACATTTTTAAATCCACAAACAATAGAACAATTTAAACTGTAGACGGTAATGCTGATATATTTCTCCTTTTGCAGACTTTTGTTTTCTTCAAATTACCTCCCTTTAAAGCAATACCAGGATATTTACCTTGTGATTCGAATAAGATTGACAAACATTGAAATTATATGAATGAATACTATTATTTAAATAAGTAACAACAGCAAAATTAAATTTAAGCCAAGATAAATGTGTACACTTTTCGTTATTTTTTTATAGATACCCTAATGTATAGGTATGAATATAAAATTTATAAGCAAATGTTTTCATTTCAACGTTCCTTATGTTTGAATAGATAAATAAATCAATGCAGTCTTTTCCGGCGACATTGATGCCTTGCATCAACTTTGTCTTGTAACCTTTATTGTATAGAAAACGTACGAGATGACGAGTCTATAACCGTTATGATATAGGACATGTAGGATAATGACAGGTTTATAACCGTTATGGTATGGGACATGTAGGTGGATGGCGGGTTTGTTACCTTCATGGTATAGGTCATGTAGGTTGATTACTGTTTTATAACCGTAATGGTATAGGTCATGTAGGTGGATGACGGGTTTATAACCGTAATGGTATAGGTCATGTAGGTTGATGACGGGTTATAACCGTTATGGTATAGGTCATGTGGGTGGATGACGGATTTATAACCGTAATGGTATAGGTCATGTGGGTGGATGACGGATTTATAACCGTTATGGTATAGGTCATGTGGGTGGATGACGGATTTATAACCGTTATGGTATAGGTCATGTGGGTGGATGACGGGTTATAACCGTAATGGTATAGGTCATGTAGGTAGATGACGGGTTATAACCGTAATGGTATAGGTCATGTAGGTTGATGACGGGTTTATAACCGTAATGGTATAGGTCATGTAGGTAGATGACGGATTTATAACCGTAATGGTATAGGTCATGTAGGTAGATGACGGATTTATAACCGTAATGGTATAGGTCATGTGGGTGGATGACGGATTTATAACCGTTATGGTATAGGTCATGTAGGTTGATGACGGGTTTATAACCGTTATGGTATAGGTCATGTGGGTGGATGACGGATTTATAACCGTAATGGTATAGGTCATGTGGGTGGATGACGGATTTATAACCGTTATGGTATAGGTCATGTAGGTTGATGACGGGTTTATAACCGTAATGGTATAGGTCATGTAGGTAGATGAGGGATTTATAACCGTAATGGTATAGGTCATGTGGGTGGATGACGGATTTATAACCGTAATGGTATAGGTCATGTAGGTTGATGACGGGTTATAACCGTTATGGTATAGGTCATGTAGGTAGATGACGGATTTATAACCGTTATGGTATAGGTCATGTGGGTGGATGACGGGTTTATAACCGTAATGGTATAGGTCATGTAGGTAGATGACGGATTTATAACCGTAATGGTATAGGTCATGTGGGTGGATGACGGGTTATAACCGTAATGGTATAGGTCATGTAGGTAGATGACGGATTTATAACCGTTATGGTATAGGTCATGTGGGTGGATGACGGGTTTATAACCGTAATGGTATAGGTCATGTGGGTGGATGACGGGTTATAACCGTAATGGTATAGGTCATGTAGGTAGATGACGGGTTATAACCGTAATGGTATAGGTCATGTAGGTTGATGACGGGTTTATAACCGTAATGGTATAGGTCATGTAGGTAGATGACGGATTTATAACCGTAATGGTATAGGTCATGTGGGTGGATGACGGGTTTATAACCGTAATGGTATAGGTCATGTAGGTTGATGACGGGTTATAACCGTTATGGTATAGGTCATGTAGGTAGATGACGGATTTATAACCGTTATGGTATAGGTCATGTGGGTGGATGACGGGTTTATAACCGTAATGGTATAGGTCATGTAGGTAGATGACGGGTTTATAACCGTAATGGTATAGGTCATGTAGGTTGATGACGGGTTTATAACCGTAATGGTATAGGTCATGTGGGTGGATGACGGATTTATAACCGTAATGGTATAGGTCATGTAGGTTGATGACGGGTTATAACCGTTATGGTATAGGTCATGTAGGTAGATGACGGATTTATAACCGTTATGGTATAGGTCATGTGGGTGGATGACGGGTTTATAACCGTAATGGTATAGGTCATGTAGGTAGATGACGGATTTATAACCGTAATGGTATAGGTCATGTGGGTGGATGACGGGTTATAACCGTAATGGTATAGGTCATGTAGGTTGATGACGGGTTATAACCGTTATGGTATAGGTCATGTAGGTAGATGACGGGTTATAACCGTTATGGTATAGGTCATGTAGGTAGATGACGGGTTATAACCGTTATGGTATAGGTCATGTAGGTAGATGACGGATTTATAACCGTTATGGTATAGGTCATGTGGGTGGATGACGGGTTTATAACCGTAATGGTATAGGTCATGTGGGTGGATGACGGGTTATAACCGTAATGGTATAGGTCATGTAGGTAGATGACGGGTTATAACCGTAATGGTATAGGTCATGTAGGTTGATGACGGGTTTATAACCGTAATGGTATAGGTCATGTAGGTTGATGACGGGTTATAACCGTTATGGTATAGGTCATGTAGGTAGATGACGGATTTATAACCGTTATGGTATAGGTCATGTGGGTGGATGACGGGTTTATAACCGTAATGGTATAGGTCATGTAGGTAGATGACGGGTTATAACCGTTATGGTATAGGTCATGTAGGTAGATGACGGGTTTATAACCGTAATGGTATTGGTCATGTAGGTTGATGACGGGTTATAACCGTTATGGTATTGGTCATGTAGGTAGATGACGGGTTATAACCGTTATGGTATAGGTCATGTGGGTGGATGACGGATTTATAACCGTTATGGTATAGGTCATGTAGGTAGATGATGGGTTTATAACCGTAATGGTATAGGTCATGTAGGTTGATGACGGGTTATAACCGTTATGGCATAGGTCATGTGGGTTGATGACTGGTTTATAACCGTTATGGTATAGGTTATGTGGGTGGATGACGGGTTATAACCGTTATGGCATAGGTCATGTAGGTTGATGACGGATTTATAACCGTTATGGTATAGGTCATGTAGGTAGATGACGGATTTATAACCGTTATGGTATAGGTCATGTAGGTTGATGACGGGTTATAACCGTTATGGTATAGGTCATGTAGGTAGATGACGGGTTATAACCGTTATGGTATAGGTCATGTAGGTAGATGACGGATTTATAACCGTAATGGTATAGGTCATGTGGGTGGATGACGGGTTTATAACCGTAATGGTATAGGTCATGTAGGTAGATGACGGATTTATAACCGTTATGGTATAGGTCATGTGGGTGGATGACGGATTTATAACCGTTATGGCATAGGTCATGTAGGTTGATGACTGGTTTATAACCGTTATGGTATAGGTCATGTAGGTTGATGACGGATTTATAACCGTTATGGCATAGGTCATGTAGGTTGATGACTGGTTTATAACCGTTATGGTATAGGTCATGTAGGTTGATGACGGATTTATAACCGTTATGGTATAGGTCATGTGGGTGGATGACGGGTTTATAACCGTAATGGTATAGGTCATGTAGGTTGATGACGGGTTATAACCGTTATGGCATAGGTCATGTGGGTTGATGACTGGTTTATAACCGTTATGGTATAGGTTATGTGGGTGGATGACGGGTTATAACCGTTATGGTATAGGTCATGTGGGTTGATGACTGGTTTATAACCGTTATGGTATAGGTTATGTGGGTGGATGACGGGTTATAACCGTTATGGCATAGGTCATGTAGGTAGATGACGGATTTATAACCGTAATGGTATAGGTCATGTGGGTGGATGACGGGTTTATAACCGTAATGGTATAGGTCATGTAGGTTGATGACGGGTTTATAACCGTTATGGTATAGGACATGTTGGTAGATGACGGATTTATAACCGTTATGGTATAGGTCATGTAGGTAGATGACGGATTTATAACCGTTATGGTATAGGTCATGTGGGTGGATGACGGGTTATAACCGTAATGGTATAGGTCATGTGGGTGGATGACGGATTTATAACCGTAATGGTATAGGTCATGTAGTTAGATGACGGGTTATAACTGTTATGGTATAGGTCATGTAGGTGGATGACTGGTTTATAACCGTTATGGTATAGGTCATGTAGGTGGATGACGGGTTTATAACCGTTATGGTATAGGTCATGTAGGTTGATGACGGGTTATAACCGTTATGGTATAGGTCATGTAGGTGGATGACTGGTTTATAACCATAATGGTATAGGTCATGTAGGTAGATGACGGGTTATAACCGTTATGGCATAGGTCATGTAGGTAGATGACGGGTTATAACCGTTATGGCATAGGTCATGTAGGTTGATGACTGGTTTATAACCGTTATGGTATAGGTCATGTAGGTGGATGACGGATTTATAACCGTAATGGTATAGGTCATGTAGGTATATTACGGATTATAACCGTTATGGTATAGGTCATGTAAGTAGATGACGGGTTATAACCGTAATGGTATAGGTCATGTGGGTGGATGACGGGTTATAACCGTTATGGTATAGGTCATGTAGGTAGATGACGGGTCATAACCGTTATGGTATAGGTCATGTAGGTAGATGACGGATTTATAACCGTTATGGTATAGGTCATGTAGGTAGATGACGGATTTATAACCATTATGGTATAGGTCATGTAGGTAGATGACGGATTTATAACCGTTATGGTATAGGTCATGTAGGTAGATGACGGATTTATAACCGTTATGGTATAGGTCATGTGGGTGGATGACGGATTTATAACCATTATGGTATAGGTCATGTAGGTAGATGACGGGTTATAACCGTTATGGTATAGGTCATGTGGGTGGATGACGGGTTTATAACCGTTATGGTATAGGTCATGTAGGTTGATGACGGGTTATAACCGTTATGGTATAGGTCATGTAGGTGGATGACTGGTTTATAACCATAATGGTATAGGTCATGTAGGTAGATGACGGGTTATAACCGTTATGGCATAGGTCATGTAGGTAGATGACGGGTTATAACCGTTATGGCATAGGTCATGTAGGTTGATGACTGGTTTATAACCGTTATGGTATAGGTCATGTAGGTGGATGACGGATTTATAACCGTAATGGTATAGGTCATGTAGGTATATTACGGATTATAACCGTTATGGTATAGGTCATGTAGGTAGATGACGGGTTATAACCGTAATGGTATAGGTCATGTGGGTGGATGACGGGTTATAACCGTTATGGTATAGGTCATGTAGGTAGATGACGGGTCATAACCGTTATGGTATATGTCATGTAGGTAGATGACGGATTTATAACCGTTATGGTATAGGTCATGTAGGTAGATGACGGATTTATAACCATTATGGTATAGGTCATGTAGGTAGATGACGGATTTATAACCGTTATGGTATAGGTCATGTAGGTAGATGACGGATTTATAACCGTTATGGTATAGGTCATGTGGGTGGATGACGGATTTATAACCATTATGGTATAGGTCATGTAGGTAGATGACGGGTTATAACCGTTATGGTATAGGTCATGTGGGTGGATGACGGATTTATAACCGTTATGGTATAGGTCATGTAGGTAGATGACGGATTTATAACCGTTATGGTATAGGTCATGTGGGTGGATGACTGGTTTATAACCATTATGATATAGGACATTAGGTAGATGAAAGGTGTATCGGCAAAGACTAAGTTTTCAAACCGTTACACAAATCGTGTTCTACCTTATACCACAACAAGGTAGGAAAAAGAGTAACGGTCATGTTGTATCTTTCCAAACCTCTGTCAATCGTTGTCGATTGAGCACAGTGTAGAGGGTCGAGTTTATATGTTTTACTTCATGCATATTTGACAAATTGGAATAATCACACTATGCACAGATTCAATATGTATAATAAATTGCTTCCAGTTGGTATCTTTCTAGAATTATAGAAGATTGAAAAGGGCAACTGGGTTTTAAAATGTTCACTCGTGGATGTAGGTCCAATGTTATTCTTTTTCTTATAGGTTGGATATAAAAAAATCAGAACCAAACAATCGAATCTCCACTTACACTTTTCTTGGGCAACTGGCTATATAAAAACATACAGGTAAGCTCAGATGGCACTACAGTCACGATGTCCTTAAACAATCAAAGTAATGGATGAACGGCAGAACAGGAATTCGAACTTGCTAGCCATAAATCGGTAGCTATCGCAGATTCACCAGAATTTAAACAAATAGCCTTATGTGATGCAAAACGATTTTATTTTGTACAACATATTTAATTCTAGAGTTGAGGGTGTGTTAAATTCCCAATGATGACCTAAGCCGAAAACCGTTTTAGAACCCGGAAGTCGTTAACTCGCCTCATTCTATCAAAGTTTTTTAGGGAAAGTCCAATAGTTTTATTTATAGAGAGTTAGTAGTTGGAAAAGTATGCGGAAGTAGTACATCAATGTTGCTTGGTCCTAAAAATAGAACTGATGGTGCACGAATTGACTAGCAGTACAGGATCATAATCTTTCTCTTTTTATAAAAAGACATGAACAATACTATTGTTACATGATATTTCAAAGGCAGATGTGTTGAAAGTGTTCATATTTGATCACATTTCTTTAATGAGAACAGCATAATTCAGTCAATTTTTTTTAATATTTTGTTTTGTCAAATGTTCTGCGTCAGCTGTATAACATGACTGTTGACCTAATTGTTTTGTCGCCTGTCTGTTAGGCAGTGATCCCTTCTTCACACATCTGTCTGTCTCTTTGTCTGTCTGTATGTCGTATCCCATTTTATTACAAAACAACTTATCCTCCTAAACTAATTGATCGATTTTTTAAAGAGATCACTTCTTCATCTGTCCGTCTGTCCTTCCCGACGTTTAACCCCTGAGGTGGTTCTACCATTGTTTTCAAAGAAAAGAATGACCACTTAACCCTTTCCCACCTAAAACAAATCTGCAGCAGACGACTTTGAAAGTATCTAGGCAAACCACACAGTAAAGCTTTACAAATATAGGTATACTTACTGGAAAGAGTTGAAAACATTGTGGCGGAATGAGAAATTGCTCTTTTTGAGCAATTTCTCCTTTTGTCACGATGTTTTCAAAAGTCGTCTGCCTGGAAAGTGGGTAATCAATCGATTGTTTTTTTTTTGTCTTAGACCACACCTCTAATAACCTAAGACCAAGATTGTTCATCCGTCCGTTTGCTGTCCGTATAGCTTTGCATTACTTAGTCTTAACTTTGTTTCTGTTTGGCAGATTCACTTTAAAGTTATAACACTCATACACTGTACCTTGTGATCAGGAACAATTCATGGTACATAAATCTTATATTTTTCTTAAATTATCTCCAGTTTAGTTGACCTCAGTATGAAGTGCGTGGTGAGCTTTTGTGATCACTCACCGTCCTGCGTCAGTTGCCGTCTGTCTATGTTTCTGTCTGTCTGTGTGTCTGTCTGTCTGTCTGTATGTTGTATCACATTTGAGTACAAACAACTTATCCTCCTAAACTAATTGATCGATTAAAACAAATCAAGTGACTCACGAGGTCCTCTTTCGAGGTTGATTAACGAATATACTTCCTGGTAGAACTTTGGTTGCTGCGGGTTCAGAAAAAGGGAAAATGCCAAACCTTGAAAAATGTTCTTGTCCAAAAGAAGTGGCCAGATTCAGAAATTACTCGGCACTTTGTGTATGTACAAGTAGCAGTATAACTGTTAAATATACTGTCCTATATAGTATAAATTGTTAAGATATCCTCAATCATATATAACTAGATTTACAGAGATATAAATGTTATTGTTGTGTGAATTGATGTACCATATGCAATGTTAGATGCTCGTAAAATGGCGGTTTATATAGACGAGTGCGAGGGTTAAACAAAACCTAAAAGATCAGACATATTTAGCCTACTTCCGTTATGTTGTTTTCAGTTCATAACTATTTATTACTTTTTCTTAATGTTACTATTTATCACAATTTATTAATATTACTATTTATTACCAATTATTACTTCTACTATTTATTATTACGTACTACGATTGAGTACTATTATTTACTATTTATTTCGACATTGTAAACTAATCCTTTGTTTTTTCTCTTTTGCAAACGTGATCAAGAACTTTGGTGATACTAAAACAGACGACTCATTCATTAGATTCATGTTAAAATGCAAATATCAATATATGAGCCGTCTCGCGAGAAAACCAAAATTGTGGTATCTGCGTAAAGTGTTAACCCGGATCAGTATGAGCATGCCGCGCAGGCTAATCCGGCCAAACACTTTTCGCATACTATGGATTTTCTGTTTCAGAAATCACTACTCTATACATCTATCCCCCTAAGACGGAATGTGTCGGCCGGATCAGTCTGCGCGGACAGCGCAGGCTGATCTGGTCGATACATTACGCAGATGCCATTATGTTGGTTTTCTCGCGGGACGGCTCATATGTAAATTAATGCACACAATGTTGTTACTACGAAACTAAAAGTCTAACTTAAACATCTAACACCCGTATAGTCTGATCTATACCTAACACAGTTGTTATCCATGTTATACCTTTTTGGTGCATACATGTAGCAACTACAGGGAAGATCTGAAAGCTTTAATCGTTATATAATGCAAACACCGTTATATCTACTCCTTTTATCTGTTTAGGAATAACATTCTTAAATAACATAACAGGGAAGAAAAAACTAGAAATAATCCATTTTGTGGGAATAAACCTGTATATGTTTTTATGGGCCGCTGGTCTTAATATTTGAATAAAAGATCGGAAAGCCTTTATCTTTACATAATGCAAACACCATTATATCTACGCCTTTTATCTTTTTTATTAAAAGAAATCTTATACTTTTCATTGACACGTTTATGTAAATAGTGGACCATCACAGTAGTATTGTGGTAGAGTGTCCGTCTTGTGTGTGGGATGTCGCGGGTACGATCCCCGGCCAGGTCATACCAACGACTTTAAAATGGTAGTAATGGCTGCCCTCATTGGCGCTCAGGATTAGTAGTACGATTGATTTGCTGGTGTCAGAATAAATGGATCAGTAATACTAGTAACTTACGAAAGAAACGCCGTGATATAACTAAACAATTGTTGAGGTGGCGTAACACAGCAAACAAGCAGTCAATTATGTCAATAGGGATGTAATTATGTAATTGTATCGCCTCTTATTGAAGAGGACATTTGCCAGATGCTTGATATACACCTAAATCGTTAGTATACACCTTAATGGTTGATAAAAACCTTAATGGTTGAACATAAACACCTTAATGGTTGATAAACACCTTAATGGTTGAACAAAACTTAATGGTTGAAAATACCTCAATGGTTGAAAAATATAACCTTAATGGTTGATACACACCTAAATGGCGATAAACACATTAATGGTTGAAAGCACCATAATGGTTGATATACATTTAAATGGTTGATATACACCTAAATGGCTGATACACATATTAATGGTTAGTATACACCTTAATGGTTAGTATACACCTTAATGATTTGATAAACACCGTAATGGTTGAAAACACCTTAATGATTGATAAACACATTAATGGTTGATATACACTTTAATGGTTGATAAACACCTTAATACACTTTAATGGTTGATATACAAATGCATGGTTGATATACACATTAATGGTTGATATACTTTAATGGTTGATATACACCTTAATGGTTGATAAACACCTTACTGGTTGATAAACATATGTATGGTTGATAAACACATTAATGGTTAGTATACACCTTAATGGTTAGTATACACCTTAATGGTTGATAAACACCTTAATGGTTGAAAATACCTTAATGATTGATAAACACCTTAATGGTTGATACACACTTTAATGGTTGATAAACACCGTAATACACTTTAATCGTTGATATACAAATGCATGGTTGATATACACCTTAATGGTTGATATACCTTAATGGTTGATATACACCTTAATGGTTGATAAACACCTTACTGGTTGATAAGCACATG
>JASEVX010001584.1:0-14019 GCA_031761405.1 Serripes groenlandicus | reverse complement strand
ATAGAGGTATAGAGTAATGATTCCTGAAACAGAAAATCCACAGGAGGCGAACAGTGTCAGTCCGGGTAAAGCCTGCACGGCATACCTAGGCTGATCCGGGTCAATACTTTACGCAGGGTCCATGTGATGTTGTTTCTTCTCGCCGGACGGCTCATTCATGCATTTGCGGCGACTGTGCATTCAGGTCACACTGCGCATTCACCCAGACTGACCTGACCAATCGCTGTTCGGCAAATTACCAATTTGTGAGCATTTTCTGACAATCACAGTCAACGTGGATTAGAAAGCTTTTGTATGGTGTTCAACGTAGCTTTCAAACGTTTGTCAGTTATATCACGGTGTTTTACTGGGAAGGTTATTAGTACTACTGGTCAATTCATCCTGACACCAGCGAGTCTGTCGTAAATGCTAACCCGGCGATCCTGGTCGCCAAGGAGGGAATGCCATTAAGTACTACCACTTTGAAAGTCTTTGGTTTGACCAGGCCGTGAATCGAACCTGCGACCACCTGTACCCAAAACGAACGTTCCACCAAAACAACACAGAGACGCATTTGATAGCATTGGAACAAGGTTGTTCATAAATATGCGTTAAACATGCTTGTACCTCAGTCGGTAGCGACATGTGCTGTCAATCCTGGGGTTGTGAGGTTCAACCCCAAGCTCGGCTAACATTCTTTTCGACGGTTAACAAAAGGCAATAGGACAAACCAATTGCAGGGACGTAGCTCCCTTTAGGCACTGTAGGCACGTGCCTACACATTTTTTCTCAAAATGCCCCAAAATTAGCTTTGGCGATAGACATATGCGTAAAGTATCGACCAGATCAGTATGCACTGTCCGCGCAGACTGATCCGGCCGACACATTCCGTCTTAGGGGGATAGATGTAAAGAGTAGTTATTCCTGAAACAGAAAATCCACAGGAAGCGAAAAGTGTCTATCCGGGTAGGCATGTGTGGCATGCTTAGGCTAATCCGGGTCGATACTTTACGCAGAGTCCACAATGTGGATTTTCCCACGAGACGGCCTACACATTGATTATTGCGAAGCTACGCCCCTGCAGTCAGTTTCTTGAAAAGACTGCCGTGTGGCGTACTTGTGTGAGAAAGGCCGGGAAACACGTGGACAGGTGAATTTGTTGCCGTGATGTGTGGGACAAATTGTTGAAATGGGCGTGTAACGCCAATCCATCAACACAACATCCTTTAGGTTGGTTGTACCAGAACACAATTCAATCTTTATTTGAGCCGTCCCGCGAGAAAAGCGACATTGTGGACTCTGCGTAAAGTATCGACCCGGATCAGCCTAAGCATGCCAAGCAGGCTGACATGGACAGACAATGTTCGCCTCCTGTAGATTTTCTGTTTCAGGAATCATTACTCTATACCTCTTACCCCCTTAGACGGAATGTGTCGGTACGGATTAGCCTGCGCGGACGGCGTTGGCTGATCTAGGTCGATACATTACGCAGACGCCATTGTGTTGGTTTTCCCAAACAGCTCATTTTATGTCTATAGTTGTTCACGTGGAAAGTGGCGTATTACGAGTTCCCCAGCCATAGAGATTTTAGTGCCGGTCTTAACAGAGAATACACTACTGTATGTAACATGTCGGAAGTGAAGGATAACACACGAGATGCCTCATTCAGTGTTAGGTAAGTTTACCGGGCCCCGGTATGTCAATCCAGGGGTTGTGAGGTTCGAGCCCCAGCACTGCCGATATTCATTTACGACGTTTGATAATAGTCAAAGCGACCAACGTCATTCTTCTTCCACCAATGGGCTAACAGTTTATGTGGAAAAAAGCAGCCAGTTGCTTGTGACGTATGATGAGTGGAGTACTTGTGTGAGAAAGCTAGGAAACATATGAGTAGGTGAACTGGTCACCGTGACATGACTGAAATATTGTTGAAAACGGCGTTAAACCCCAATCAAACATAGTAAGTTTACTCTTTTTGACACCTCCTCAGCAGTTGACTTTTGTAAACCTTTTACCACACTATTTTCAACCGTATACACTAACTAAATGATAAGTGATAGGGATAATCCACATACGCATCTACATGTTTTCAAAGCTCTCTGATGCAGAGTTAGTGTATCTGGGCAAGGGTTGAGCAATAGTAATATATTTTATCATAACGACCTTTAAATATGTTTTGAACATTTGATGAAAGTTAGCTTCAATTTCCTCGGTCAATATGTCAATGCTTGTTAGATATTCGTAATATGTTGGGCAATGTTTTAAAACTTGCAAGAAATCTATAGTTTCATTGATAATTTGTTTACTTGCAAGATATTCATAATTTTATTTATCAATATTTTAAAACTTGTTATATATTTCATAGTTAAATTTGTCAATATTTTAATTCTTGGAAGTTATAAATACATGTAGTTTAATTCATATTTCAAGATTTCATTAATAGCAAGTTAGTTATATTTCTTTGGTCGATATCTGAGTTCTTGTAAAACATTCACAATTTCAATAGTCAATGTTTTGTTATGTTCCATGTTACTATCTATTGAGTTTGCGGCGCAGCTGTATTTACATGACAAAGAAATCAGTGTGCTTCCATATAAACATGTCACAAACATAAACTATTTCAATGTATTTACATGACAAAGAAATCAGTGTGCTTCCATATAAACATGTCACAAACATAAACTATTTCAATGTATTTACATGACAAAGAAATCAGTGTGCTTCCATATAAACATGTCACAAACATAAACTATTTCAATGTATTTACATGACAAAGAAATCAGTGTGCTTCCATATAAACATGTCACAAACATAAACTATTTCAATGTTTTTACATGACAAAGAAATCAGTGTGCTTCTATATAAACATATCACAAACATAAACTATTTCAATGTATTTACATGACAAAGAAATCAGTGTGCTTCTATATAAACATATCACAAACACATTATTATTCAGTGTATTCATATTTAAACATATCACAAACACATTATTATTCAGTATATTTATATTTAAACATACCACAAACACATTATTATTCAGTGTATTCATATTTAAACATACCACAAACATATTATTATTCAGTGTATTCATATTTAAACATACCACAAACATATTATTATTCAGTGTATTTATATTTAAACATACCACAAACATATTATTATTCAGTGTATTTATATTTAAACATACCACAAACATATTATTATTCAGTGTATTTATATTTAAACATACCACAAACACATTATTATTCAGTGTATTTATATTTAAACATATCACAAACACATTATTATTCAGTATATTTATATTTAAACATACCACAAACATATTATTATTCAGTGTATTTATATTTAAACATACCACAAACACATTATTATTCAGTGTATTTATATTTAAACATACCACAATCATATTATTATTCAGTGTATTTATATTTAAACATACCACAAACATATTATTATTCAGTGTATTTATATTTAAACATACCACAAACACATTATTATTCAGTGTATTTATATTTAAACATACCACAAACATATTATTATTCAGTGTATTTATATTTAAACATACCACAAACATATTATTATTCAGTGTATTTATATTTAAACATACCACAAACATATTATTATTCAGTGTATTTATATTTAAACATACCACAAACATATTATTATTCAGTGTATTCATATTTAAACATACCACAAACATATTATTATTCAGTGTATTTATATTTAAACATACCACAAACATATTATTATTCAGTGTATTTATATTTAAACATACCACAAGCATATTATTATTCAGTGTATTTATATTTAAACATACCACAAACACATTATTATTCAGTGTATTTATATTTAAACATATCACAAACACATTATTATTCAGTATATTTATATTTAAACATACCACAAACACATTATTATTCAGTGTATTCATATTTAAACATATCACAAACATATTATTATTCAGTGTATTCATATTTAAACATACCACAAACACATTATTATTCAGTGTATTTATATTTAAACATACCACAATCATATTATTATTCAGTGTATTTATATTTAAACATACCACAAACATATTATTATTCAGTGTATTTATATTTAAACATACCACAAACACATTATTATTCAGTGTATTTATATTTAAACATACCACAAACATATTATTATTCAGTGTATTTATATTTGAACATACCACAAACACATTATTATTCAGTGTATTTATATTTAAACATACCACAAACATATTATTATTCAGTGTATTTATATTTAAACATACCACAAGCACATTATTATTCAGTGTATTTATATTTAAACATACCACAAACACATTATTATTCAGTGTATTTATATATAAACATATCACAAACATATTATTATTCAGTGTATTTATATATAAACATATCACAAACACAATATAATTCAGTGTATTTATATTTACACATACCACAAACACATTTTTATTCAGTGTATTTATATTTAAACATACCACAAACACAATATAATACCACAAACACATGGAATTCTATTTAAATTTTAAACATAAAGCAAACACTAACTTATCCAGTGAATACCTATTCTAACATACAACAAACACAATATAATTCAGTGTATTTCTATTTCAACATACCACAAACACCATAGAAATCAGTGTTGTTTTTAAATATTTTATTCTACCATGCCGCATGGATTTCAGCGTATTTCTATTTCAACGTACAGTAAATGGACGTTCCATGGAATCTTTTATGTCAAGACGAAATATGCATTGTCATTTTTTTTCCATTGTTATGGTCCTTTAACAAGGGCGTAGCTCCCTTTAGGCACTGTAGGCACGTGCCTACACATTTTTTTCTAAAAAATGCCCCAAAATGCAGCTGCGGCGATACACATCTGCGTAATATATCGACCAGATCAGCCTGCGCTGTCCGCGCAGACTGATCCGGCCGACACATTCCGTCTAAGGGGGGATAGATAGAGTAGTGATTCTTGAAACAGAAAATCCACAGGAGGCGAAAAGTGTCTATCCGTGTACGCCTGTGTGGCATGCTTAGGCTGATCCGGGTCGATACTTTTCGCATAGTCCACAATGTTGATTTTCTCACGAGACGGCCTACACATAGATTATTGCCAAGGTACGCCCCTGTTTAATTTAATTTGTATACACAATATTATATATACTAACATTCGATGAACAGTTATGAGATTCCCGTACCGAGAAGCCAAGAAGAGCTGTTCACGTGACCGGAAGTTTACGAAAAATCCAACCGTGATAAATTTGCGATCAGTGTAGACACAGATCAGTCAGCGTATCCGCGCAGTCTGATCATGCTCCGCACTGTTCGCCAATATATCTTAGAGGGTGTCAAGGTGATTCCATGTAACAGTACCAATGTGCATCCTTAACATGAATTTTTTCCAAGAAGGTGTATTAACCCTTTTTCTCATATAGACGCTTTCTGACGCCTATGCAGCAGATGGCTTTTTGAAAACATAGTGACAAAAGAAAGAAATTGCTCAAAACGAGCAATTTCTCCTTTTGCCACAATGTTTTCTACTTTTAGTCATAGGTTATCCATTCAATTATAGAGATTTTCTATTTTTTGACGAAACATGTTCAATGTCGTCTGCTGCAGAATTATCGTATGAGGGAAAGGGTTAAATACGTATAAAACAGTTTACCTGGAGAATTGCCCAAATCTGTATAACAGTACAGGTGGTTGATTGTTATATACCAACAAACATACATAACGGCACTATTTCCCAACAACCGCCCGCTACACAAACTAGGGGTCACAAATACAAACTTTATAAAACAAGAGCTAGAACAGAAATTAGAAAAAATAACTTTAATATTAGGGTAATTGAAAACTGGAACAATTTACCATCAACAGTAGTTGAAGCACCTACACTCAATAGTTTTAAATCATGATTAAACAAATATTGGGTTTATCCCTATAAATTCAATGCAAGATGTTATATGCCTTACTAAGTGACACGGGTCATTCCAAATACATGTAAATATTATAAGTTAATAGAACAAAGAAAATCTATTAAGTAATTTAAACAAAATCACAAAAAAGGAAAACAATACTAAATGGACCTGTAAAAAGCAATATGCTTATAAGTTTCGGCTTATTTGGTCTCGAATACTTTATGAACTTTATGAACTAAAAGTCAATGAAATCTAATCGGAAGCTTCTATGCCAAGAGAAGATAAGAATGTATTTTTGGCATTCTAGTTTGATGTAGTTTTTACAGAGTCATGTCCCCTTGGTTATCATTCACAGTACCAACATTCGTGTCCGCGCTATGTTCCAACAACCGAAAGGTGGTATTCAGTGCATTCTAATCGGAAGCTTCTATACTTGGAGCAAATGTGGATATCATTATGGCATTCCAATAGGAAGGTGTCATGGTCCCTTGATAATAATACACTGTGTTACTTACCAACATTCGTGTCAGTGCCACTCGCTTGCATTCAATGTCAGGGAAGATGAGCATATTGTTGAGATGTTCTGGTTGAATCTCATGACCATGTGTGACATACTAGACCTGTGACAAAATAGGTATGTTAAGGGTAAAAAATATACATTTATTTTAATGTTTTTTTTTTAATGATTTCAAAGGTCAAAATTTGAATAATTGTATTTTTTTAAGGCTTACCATTCATCAAAAGTTTAATATTTTAGATTACTCACTTTGTATTGGTCAATATTTCAACGTTTTTTTTTTCTCAGCGCACCTAATCTAAACCAGAACGTCGTTGTGCAAGTGCCTTCGATTTCATTACACATTCGGTACGAGTCATCACCTGGCGTTTACTCCTTGGCTACAAACAATACAGCAGTCGTCACGGATCAGTTCCTTAAACTCGAGCTTAGGCTCAATCATGGAGGATTTGATCGTAAGTATTTGGGTAAACGAGAGGACTAGATAAGATGGAGTAACCCGGTCTTTTCCCCCCACAAGAACTTTTTTTTATAACGCAACCAAGCCCTTTGTTATGAGTAGTATAGGCGTCGGTTTGCCTACAAACAAAGATGACGTAATCGGCGGCCATTTTGTTGACCTAGTTACTATTTATAGTATCTCATTTGCATATAAGGATTGACACGAGTGAGGACGCCATTTTGTAGTTATACAATGACTGCGCATGTCCATTTTAGTTCTATATTTAGAATGACATCATGGGTCTATATTTAGAAAGCTTTAACAATGGAGCAAGTGTTTCGGTAGCACCCTTCGGGCGAGACCACCAACGATTTGTCTCTAGCCTTCTACCAATAGATTCTAGCGGGTATGTTGTTGGAACCCTCGAAAATAATGGCGGGGAAATTCGACCTAACCTTTGCTACATTGTTTCGGGAAACCTGACACGAGACATCCATACGACACGATATATCCCTTTAATATGTCGTATAGTCGAGCCGAAGCACGCAGTCAAACATGTAGGGTAAAGCAATAAATTTAACGTCTTACCTCTAGAGCGTCCACAGTTCAAATGACAGAGATCCCGCTCTATTTTTAGACTCGGTATTTCACCATATTTTTATAAATAGATTATGTGTCATGTTCTATAAATAGATTATATGTCATTTACTATAAATAGATATTTCTAATAGTTCTATATTTAGAATGACATCATGGGTCTATATTTAGAAAGTGTTGGAGCTGGCGGAGAAATTCGACCTACACTTTGCTACATTGTTTCGGGAAACTGAAACATCCATACGACACGATATATCCCTTTAGTATAGTCGGCACATAGTCAAACATGTATGGCAATAAATGTAACGTCTTACCTCTAGAGCGTCCAGAGTTCAAATGACAGAGGTCCCGATCTATTTTTAGTTTCGATATTTCACAACCACTATCGAATATTTCATCAGACCAGGTGTACCAACAATAGAGCATTGAAATGACAAAGTTAATCTCATTTAAAGGCGCCATACTGTCTGCGTCTGAACATCTGCAACGAACGTGTTAACACTTGTCTGAGAATAACACTTTACAGTGCGGTTTCAAAACCTGAATATTGACAGAGTTTCGAACTCATAACCCTCATCGTATTGCTCTCAGGTGTGTTAGCATTGACCCATTATCAGAGTCATCAGATTGTGTTCATTTGGTGACGGAAGTACGGACAAAGACCTTTTGAAATGCTAAACACGATATATCCCTTTTGTATGTCATATAGTCGAGTCGAAGCACGCAGTCAAACATGTATGGTAAAGCAATAAATTTAACGTCTTACCTCTAGAACGTCCAGATCTCAAATGACCGATGCGCATGTCCCAATTTATTTTTAGATTCGATATTTCACCATCGCTATCGGATATTTCATCAGAAACTCAACAGGTGTGAGAACAATATAGCATTGAAATGCCAAAGAAAACGTGGACAATGGATGAATAGACTGCTTTAAACCAAACGGCGCCACAGTGTCTGAAGAACACCTGCACGTTAACACTTGCCTGAGAATAACCCTTTACACTGCTACTGCTGTTCAAAAGTTTATCCTTCATGATGAAAGTTATTATTATGTTTGAATTTGCACTTGAAAAGTGTCAGTGAAGTTATACACGACTTTACCAAATTGATCATATTTCAAATATAGCGGGAAAAGGAGCCCATTAAAAGCGTCAAATCAGTTTTTACTAATTCATTTCACTATTTACGCTTTAACTTTTTCTCTTTATGCTACCAAATGATAGAGGTCACCAAAAGCTTTCATTTAAACCCGGGGTTGTAGAGAAAATATTCAGCCGTTTTCGAGTTATGTAATATGAGAGATTTTTAAACCCCCAAAATGAACTTGCCCCGATCCTCAAGTTTGATATACCATTGGAAAGATCTCGTTGCACCCTTTTCATATATGAAAAAATTATGGTCCTACGAATATTAGTTCTCTAGTTATCGTCGTTTTAAATATGTGTTTGTTTCAAAGTGCGTCAAAAGGCTTCTTAATGCGTAAATGCCGATAACTCCTTTATTTCTTGTCCGAATGTAGTCGTGTTTGGATTCGTTGAAAAGGGTTTCGTAAACTCTATCGATTGAGGAGGTCAAACCGGAAGTTTGGTCTGTCTGTAAACCGGAAGTGTCGTCATTATATTTTACAATGGTCATATCTTCCTTAGTTCTGAACCGATGTTTACAATTTGTATATCATTCGAAAGCTCTCATTGAGATATGAGTATATTCGAAGTTGAAAGATATCCGATCAATGTTTTCATGACATTGTACTTTAAATAAGCAGCGCAAGGGGTAAATGAAAAAACAAAGACATGAATACAATTTCTACAATTTTATTATATAATCAAGTATTGTAGTTCGCATAATCAAAATAACTAACACTATTTATTGAACACAGTATTCACAAATCACGATTCATTAGGGGATAAAAATGATTGTCAATTCGTCTCATATTCCATCCATGACGTCTATGAATAACTGTCAACCGTTCCGTTATGTTGTAAACGTGGTTAATTTAGGGCTCCCCCCGGCATTTTCTTTCCGATAATTTAGTCACGTAGTCCCGGTGGTCCGTGTATTCGATATCCCTTTTTCGCATTGTCAATCATGGTATGTTGTCTTTTACTGGATACCTCTGATTTGGCTAGTTCAACAGCTTGAGCCACGGGTGTCACAAAGTTAATGGTGGGTTCTTTCATCGTCCCACCCATCTGAATTTTTTCCACGACGTATTGTCCTTTATGATTAGGTTTCAACTTCCCTTCGGCCATCCGTTGAAAATGTCGTGTCCACATTTCTACTCTATCCATCGTTGACGTAAGTGAAGTACACAGCGAGTGATAGTTTTATCTTTGGCTATTAGCTGTAACTTTCTTCCCCTTATAGCATGTCTTCACCATCACTGTCGTCGCTACCACCATAGCTAACGTCGTCGTTCTCAGACTTCACTATACCTTCTATTAAATAACTGTGTTTCTTAATGGCCGACTGTATGGCCTGTTCTAGTATCATTCCCTCGGACACGAGTTCGTGTACATCTTCCATGACACGTTGGTGAATGACTCCGTGTTCTAATTGGAATGTGTGGAGAAGCAGTTGGCTATACATACGTAAGACATGTGTTGTATCTTCCGCTACTATTTTTGAGTCTGCCTTTTTCTTGGCCTCGTCATTGGACATTCCATCTCGCTCATACTTTTCCACTTTTTTTCGCCAAGATTTTTCATTATTGTTCGAAGCTTTACGGTACATGACTTCAAACACTTTGTGTTCTTCGCTGTCTTTATCTTTTACATCTTCTTCGCTCTGGTCATAGGATATCCACCGTTTTAATGGAGGCGTTTCCGAGTGATCCTCCGTGGCAGAACGCTTATTACACCATCGTTTGACATGATTTTGTAAAGAATGAACGTCACCAAACACGATACCACAATCGTCGCAAACGGGCATGTCTAGACTGTTATCAGACTCGAGGCTGGAATCACTCTTTATGTACTCCACAGGGGTGTCCCTTATAGTTTTCTTAACTGAATATCCTCGCTGATCATACGCTGGAGTATCACTTATATACTTGTGTTCAGCTACTGATACATTCTGTTCAAAAATGTTTGGTCTAAGTCGCATGTATTCGGGTGTAGAGGCTTGAAGATCAATAACGAGATGTCCATATGGCTTTTCTGTGGCGTTTCGATATACATTCATGAAACTGTGACTACTGGTAGGGTAGATCCGTCGTGCCAGTACAGAAATTTGATGTCTATCAACTGGGTTGTTAAACACAATTAAATATTTTGTATTAAGGCTGATATCTCGGCACGCTTTTCCTTGAGGAAAAACGTTCTGTGTCAGGAAAATGACCGTCAAGTTTCTATGATGAGATCCTTTAGTAAAAAGATTAGCCACTCTTTCATCCTTCTTCGCCTCTCCCATCAAATCATCTAATATGATGCAGTTCCGCACGTTTACGTCTAGATACATATCTTGTTCAAGACAGTCTGGAATACCCCTCACAAATTCAACGTTAGACAATTCTGTCTTGATTTCGTCGTATAATGGTTGATTTTGACTATAACACCAGATGATCCTCTGAGGTGGTGGTTTGATTGTATCTTGGCACAATATCATCTTAGTCAATACCGATTTACCACTTCCACTCGGTCCAGACAAAACGAGTGTACACGGATGTTTAAACTTAAATACGGGCGCTCCGGGCGCTCCCAAATGCGCTCCGGGAGCTCCCAAATGCGCTCCGGGAGCTCCCAAATGCGCTCCGGGCGCTCCCAAATGCGCTCCGGGCGCTCCCAAATGCGCTCCGGGAGCTCCCAAATGCGCTCCGGGCGCTCCCAAATGCGCTCCGGGAGCTCCCAAATGCGCTCCGGGCGCTCCCAAATGCGCTCCGGGCGCTCCCTCATATTGTTGTACTCCTGGTGATATATTCCAGTATCTTTGGTCTGTATGTGAAGATGGTTCTTCAAAGTGTTTGTTTCTCTCATGTCTCATTAGATTGTATCTACTACAGAACGACCGATCACACGTTGTACAGAAAATTGTACTCATCTTTTCAAAGTCGTGTCTTGCAGTTTATTGTGGATATCTTCCCCTTATAAACTTACAGGGCGCTCCCAAATGCGCTCCGGGAGCTCCCCCTGAGCTCCCAAATGCGCTCCGAGCGCCCTGTAAGTTTATAAAGGGGAGATATCCACAATAAACTGCAACACACGACTTTGAAAAGATGAGTACAATTTTCTGTACAACGTGTGATCGGTCGTTCTGTAGTAGATACAATCTAATGAGACATGAGAGAAACAAACACTTTGAAGAACCATCTTCACATACAGACCAAAGATACTGGAATATATCACCAGGAGTACAACAATATGAGGGAGCGCCCGGAGCGCATTTGGGAGCGCCCGGAGCGCATTTGGGAGCTCCCGGAGCGCATTTGGGAGCGCCCGGAGCGCATTTGGGAGCTCCCGGAGCGCATTTGGGAGCGCCCGGAGCGCATTTGGGAGCGCCCGGAGCGCATTTGGGAGCTCCCGGAGCGCATTTGGGAGCTCCCGGAGCGCATTTGGGAGCGCCCGGAGCGCCCGTATTTAAGTTTAAACATCCGTGTACACTCGTTTTGTCTGGACCGAGTGGAAGTGGTAAATCGGTATTGACTAAGATGATATTGTGCCAAGATACAATCAAACCACCACCTCAGAGGATCATCTGGTGTTATAGTCAAAATCAACCATTATACGACGAAATCAAGACAGAATTGTCTAACGTTGAATTTGTGAGGGGTATTCCAGACTGTCTTGAACAAGATATGTATCTAGACGTAAACGTGCGGAACTGCATCATATTAGATGATTTGATGGGAGAGGCGAAGAAGGATGAAAGAGTGGCTAATCTTTTTACTAAAGGATCTCATCATAGAAACTTGACGGTCATTTTCCTGACACAGAACGTTTTTCCTCAAGGAAAAGCGTGCCGAGATATCAGCCTTAATACAAAATATTTAATTGTGTTTAACAACCCAGTTGATAGACATCAAATTTCTGTACTGGCACGACGGATCTACCCTACCAGTAGTCACAGTTTCATGAATGTATATCGAAACGCCACAGAAAAGCCATATGGACATCTCGTTATTGATCTTCAAGCCTCTACACCCGAATACATGCGACTTAGACCAAACATTTTTGAACAGAATGTATCAGTAGCTGAACACAAGTATATAAGTGATACTCCAGCGTATGATCAGCGAGGATATTCAGTTAAGAAAACTATAAGGGACACCCCTGTGGAGTACATAAAGAGTGATTCCAGCCTCGAGTCTGATAACAGTCTAGACATGCCCGTTTGCGACGATTGTGGTATCGTGTTTGGTGACGTTCATTCTTTACAAAATCATGTCAAACGATGGTGTAATAAGCGTTCTGCCACGGAGGATCACTCGGAAACGCCTCCATTAAAACGGTGGATATCCTATGACCAGAGCGAAGAAGATGTAAAAGATAAAGACAGCGAAGAACACAAAGTGTTTGAAGTCATGTACCGTAAAGCTTCGAACAATAATGAAAAATCTTGGCGAAAAAAAGTGGAAAAGTATGAGCGAGATGGAATGTCCAATGACGAGGCCAAGAAAAAGGCAGACTCAAAAATAGTAGCGGAAGATACAACACATGTCTTACGTATGTATAGCCAACTGCTTCTCCACACATTCCAATTAGAACACGGAGTCATTCACCAACGTGTCATGGAAGATGTACACGAACTCGTGTCCGAGGGAATGATACTAGAACAGGCCATACAGTCGGCCATTAAGAAACACAGTTATTTAATAGAAGGTATAGTGAAGTCTGAGAACGACGACGTTAGCTATGGTGGTAGCGACGACAGTGATGGTGAAGACATGCTATAAGGGGAAGAAAGTTACAGCTAATAGCCAAAGATAAAACTATCACTCGCTGTGTACTTCACTTACGTCAACGATGGATAGAGTAGAAATGTGGACACGACATTTTCAACGGATGGCCGAAGGGAAGTTGAAACCTAATCATAAAGGACAATACGTCGTGGAAAAAATTCAGATGGGTGGGACGATGAAAGAACCCACCATTAACTTTGTGACACCCGTGGCTCAAGCTGTTGAACTAGCCAAATCAGAGGTATCCAGTAAAAGACAACATACCATGATTGACAATGCGAAAAAGGGATATCGAATACACGGACCACCGGGACTACGTGACTAAATTATCGGAAAGAAAATGCCGGGGGGAGCCCTAAATTAACCACGTTTACAACATAACGGAACGGTTGACAGTTATTCATAGACGTCATGGATGGAATATGAGACGAATTGACAATCATTTTTATCCCTTAATGAATCGTGATTTGTGAATACTGTGTTCAATAAATAGTGTTAGTTATTTTGATTATGCGAACTACAATACTTGATTATATAATAAAATTGTAGAAATTGTATTCATGTCTTTGTTTTTTCATTTACCCCTTGCGCTGCTTATTTAAAGTACAATGTCATGAAAACATTGATCGGATATCTTTCAACTTCGAATA
>JASEVX010001583.1:0-14030 GCA_031761405.1 Serripes groenlandicus | reverse complement strand
GAATTATAGTAATTTCTCCTTTACCACAATGTTTTTTTGGTTTTGGGTAAATAGTTTTAAATAGTCTGTTGCAATTCGTTTTGTATGTGAATAATGCGTCAAGGAGGGAGGTCGCTCTGCATCTGCAGCAGACGACTTTTGACAACATCGTGACAAAGGGAGAAATGGCTCAAATTATCCTTTTGCCACAATGTTTTCAACTTTTTTCAGTTGTTATTCCTACAATTATAGATTTTTCATTTTTTTAGGGGACTTTTTCAAGGTCGTCTGTTGCAAAGTTGCTGTATGTGGGAAATGGTTAAATGTACTAGCATACGAATTGAGGATCAACATTGACTAAAGAAATATATTTGACATAACCCGACAGTGGATCGAACCCTGAACTATTGCTTCGAGACAGATGTTCTTACGAAATTTAGTCGATTCAAGTCTTAAAAGCCGTTTAACTCTTTCCCACATACAGACGATTTCTGACGCCTATGCAACTCTTACTGCGTTTGAAAACATTTTAACAAAAGGAGGAATGGCTCAAAAATTGTAATTACTCCTCTTGCCAAACTGTTTTCAACTTTTTTCCCTAATTATACCTTCAATTAGCAATATTTATCATATTTTGCCTTCATGATTTCATGCTTTCAAAGTCGTCTTCTGCAGATTTACTGCATGTGGTAATGGATTCAATGGTAGAAAGAAAGATATTGCCTTCAGGGTCGGCAGGAAGACTTTTTTAGAGCAAGGAAACTTATTGTATATTTGATTTTATCTGTTTCCAATGAAGAAATTCTGAACATTATTTTGTTTTGCATAATACTATACTACTTAATATACTAGGGGTTATTGCAGACGCAAGATGCTCTGACTTTATCGAAACTTTCATATTGAAACTGATTAATAAACCCCTATAGCTGCAACATCATAAGCGCACAGTTAATCGACTCGCTATAATAACGGGAAGTCGACATGAACCGATAAATAACTTCGAGTTATTGACGATTTCGAGTGATACCTCAATGTACTCTTATTAAATGTATTTTTAGCTCCTTGGTGTATTTATACTAAATTTTGTTATGAAAATCAAGCCCTTGATGAACTCATTTAAAGAAAACAGAGTAGCAGTATTTCAGTAAGCTCGTATGAGCAATCAGAACTTCTGCTTCTCTGTTTTTACAAGACACAACCATTTTTAGGAATATTGGTTCGAGCTTAACGATGTATTCGAAATATCCCATCTACGAGATATCGCGAGATCACTATAATAGCAAATGCAACCGCGACTCGTTTGATCTGAACATTTGCTTTCACTTAAGATACAAGTGTGTCTCTAGCTGACAGCACTGCATAAGCGAAATTGTATTTTCATTCTAAATATATGCATGTATCGAAGGCTTGGTGTGAAACAGTTGTAACTAAAATTGCTATTTTTTTACCAAGGTTTATCACCTCGCCATAAAGTCTTTATAAGCGTTAAATCCTTTTTCTTGGTAAACAATGGAAATTTAGATGCCATTGCTCGTTCTGAGCAATGGCACCTAAATTTGCATTGTTTACAAAAGGATCAAAATTGCCCCTAAACCAAGGTTTTCAAAATAGGTTTTTAGTTACAACCGTTTCACGCCAAGCCCTCGAAGTGTGTCTCTAGCTGACCGCATTGCATAAGCGAAATTGTATTTTCATTCTAAATATATGCATGTATGATGTATTGAAATCGCTTGAATGGAATTTGACCTTGCCTTAAAAGTGAAAGTATGACTACGGGTACCAAACTCGACCTAGTAATGTCGTGTTGCGACAGAATTGTGTGCCATCTTTTAAGCGACAATATGGTGTAGTCTATTTAATTCCGGATTTTAGATACGATTTTTTATGGTAATTAAAAAATGGCAAATCAAGTCTAGGTCGGCACATATCAATACTGTGTTTTGACAGAATAGCTTTGCGAATTAGACATTTAAAATTTCAGTTTGCCATCTTTGGGGTTTTGCGTAGCCAATTTAAATTTAAATTTTAACTTTTCTTTTTGACATGTTTTTAATTGAAAGCTATGATGATACATTCAAAGGCAAGTTATCTAGTTAATTGTTGACTTAATTTACATGACTTATATATTTGTATTCAATTGTTTTCCCATTTATATGTCTCATTTCTGTAATATTAGTTATATGACAACGTTTTCTTTTAATCCCGTCCATCAGGGCCATTAAACGCACGTGCGAAAACAAATCGATAAGCATGTGTGTCCAGCGTAGATCAATATCAGCCAGCGTACAATCGCAGTCTGATCTAACTTTACTCTGTTCGCCAATTATTCATAGAAGGTTTCTAACATATTGTATAAAGCAATATCTATTTGGATCCTTTAGCATGGATGCTCAGACAGGATGTTTGTTTAAGGTGTGATAATTACGCTAAGGTTGGTTCTCACAGACCACCCCTAATGCGTTTTACGACATGGCTTCTGTTCATCGATTTCTTTTTTTAAAATTGACTAAAAAAGACAAAACTGGTTCGTGGTAAATGTTTCGTTGATGCGGAAAAGTCACTTCGACATCATTATTTGTTTGATATGTGTAACACTTTGAAACTGTTTGGTAAAAGGTCGCCTTGATTCGCTTTAAACAATTTTGAATCAAATCTAATTTCACTTAGATTTACATATTGTATTTTGCAGAGGACTAGATAATGGTGATTGATTTGGTCTTTCCCCCCACAATATCTCTCTTATTAATCAACCAAGTCCTATGTTGTGGCTACTCAAAAGAATCGTCTCACTGAGACGATTCTTTTGAGTACCCACAACATAGGGTTTGAATGTCAAATGGAACATGAAAAACGGTATAGCGAGATAGCGAAAACAACTTGGATGTCACGAAAATAACTTTATATATGACTATAAAGTCCATATAACCATAATCTTTTCATATTTATTAACCTAATAGCACTTTCACGAACATATCACAATACATGTTAACAGTTTGTAAAAGTTTTTTGTACTTATTATCGCAAAATAGAAAACATACAGAGTGGCATAACTATGAAACCCATATAACCCTGTAAAATGTAGTAAAAATAATTAAACAAATATATCATATGTACCTTTCTATATGTTAAGTCCGACTTCCTAAAGATAAAAGAGCGCTTTAACATGTACATCGAAACGTTTTATATACGCATCTATGCTCACTTCCGGGTGGTATTACGCAATATGGACCGGTGACACCGTCAAATGTATTGCATCGATGGTGTAAAACTTTTCACCATATGTCAGACAGGGGTCAAGTTAACCTTCCATTACGAATTGTGTATATCCTTCTCCTTCTTGGTTATGTTAAACATTTTCCACTTTGTAGACGCGTTTTGACGCATCTGCAGCAGTTAACTTTTAAAAAACAACAACAAATTGGTGGCAAAATGATTTTAACTCGCTTCAATAATGTTTTAATATTTTAATTTGCAAGGTTTTTCCATATTGTTGTGCTAACATATTTTCAACCCTCTATAATTGTCACATTTTCTTCTATGTTTACAAGTAGAACACTCTATTTCCTTGAAAAGAGTTACCCCTTAGCTTTAAAATATTACAAAAAAAAATGTGGTGTTCGTCTGCAACTTTGTTGTATGTGGGAAAGCTGGAGTTAAAGATACATGCATTTATTAGGAGTGTCACTAACCACCCCACTTTATAAATAGAATAATCTTCTTGTGCTTCGATTAATTACTTGTAATAATGATTATACAGTATTTCTGAGTATTTCTAATTAAATACCGAAATAGACAATGCAATTTACAATGAAGCATGCTTTAATTAACTCTTTATCTCATACAGACGTTCTCGGACGCCCCTGCAGCAGACGCCTTTTGAAAACATCATGACAAAAGGAGAAATTGCACAAAACGAGCAATTTCTCCTTTTTCCACAATGTTTTCAACTCTTTTCAATAATTAAACTTTTATTTATACAGATGTTCCAAAAAATTGGCTAGATTATTTCAAAGTCGCCTGCTGCAGTTTCGTTGTATGAGGTAAAGGGTTAAGTATCCACTACAATGTAAAACATGAACATGAACATGTACTCTTAAAAACATGGCGACGAATTATGACGCTATTGTATTAAATAAATTTTGAAAACAATCTTAAAAATGGAGACGTTGTCGACAAGGATAATTTTCTCTTTTTGCTACACATTTTTTAAATTTATTCAATAACTTTATTCTCTTATTTCCAAAGATTATTCCATTATTTCCACAATATTTCATCAAAGTCGTCTGCTGCAGATTTGCTGTCAACAAGCATTCGAGCTCGTTCATTGTAAAATGTACAAGTGGACTCTTTTATCAGTGTAGATCGAGATCAGTATTTGCAATCGCACAGTCTTATCAAGTTCTACACTGTGTACATATCACTTACACACTCTTGTTAGAAGCTGTCGTCAAGTTGTGTAGATTCTGATCGGCAAACACTGTAGTCCAACATCAAAATATGTCATTTACCGATCCCATATACAACAATTCTGCAGCGGACGACTTTAAAAACATACCAGGAATCCGCTGTGGTCGAGTGGTTAGCGTCGGGGATTTCGGAACCGGGTGTCCCGGGTTCGATCCCCAGTCGCGGCACTACGGTCATGGTGAAGTGCCCTTGGGCAAGGCACATTTTCTAGCCTAGTACTGGTTTGTTTACCCAGGGATCATGAATAATTAAATTTAATTGCGCGCTAAATGACCTTAGCTGTCGATGCGCCATAAAACAATATACATTCATTCATTAGACCAACACTTTCTATCATTCATGGCGGGGCTTGCGTATGTAAGTGAAGCGCAATCTTCTACGCCGCCCTTATTATTTGGTTCACTTTCAATCCATTTCGGTGCAATACCAATCTTTCGTCCAGTTGATTCCCATCGCCACACACCTTCTTCCTTACGGTCCCTGGCACCAATCCACCAGCTCGTTCGCGAATCGCCAATCCCATAATATCCTTCGATCAAAAGGGTGACGGCAACTGAAGAATATGGTTCCACAAGAGATCCGCCTTGGTCTTTACAGTATCTTTCAGGATGATACCATGATTGTTGTTGGTCAGCATATAAAATACAGGAGTCTAATTGACGTATCCAACCTTCTTTACAATGCATTTTTGCCTTCATTCTAATAATTACTCGATCCCCAGTCGCGGCACTACGGTCATGGTGCAGTGCCCTTGGGCAAGGCACATTTTCTAGCCTAGTACTGGTTTGTTTACCCAGGGATCATGAATAATTAAATTTAATTGCGCGCTAAATGACCTTAGCTGTCGATGCGCCATAAAACAATATACATGCATTCATTCATTCTAATAATTACTCTGGTTATATCGTCAATATTTGACTTTATTAAATCGATATCCGCTGAAATATTCTTAACCAATTGTTGCACAGAATCGCATTTCTGTTAACTTTGTTGACGCTGGAGTTCTATAGCATTCAACTGGTTCACATGGTCTTCAACTGGTTCTCGAATAACGCCCAGTGCTTCAGTAACATACCGAGGGCTTGGTGTGAAACGGTTGCAACTAAAATTGGTATTCTTTTACCAAGGTTAATCATCTTGCCATTAAGTCTTTATACGCGTTAAATCATTTTTCTTGGTAAACAATGGAAATTTAGGTGCCATTGCTCGTTCTGAGCCCTAAACCAGGGTTTTCAAAATAGGTTTTTAGTTACAACCGTTTCACGCCAAGCCCTCGATACGTCCTCTGTCTCTGCAGCTGTTTCCTTTCCGTTAAGAATGCTACTATCATACGCTTTGTCTTTGTTGTAACTTCATTCACCAATCCCTGGATTCCATCTTCAGATAGTGTATCCTTTATGTCCGCTATCTCAAGTTTAATAACGCGTTTATACAGATATTCCAGGATCTCAACTCTTGTTTCAATGTCAACTTCTGCCAAATGAATTACGCGCACGTTGTTAAGTCCAATTACTGAAAACACCAAAATGGGATGAGACATTTTGAAATTCGCCATTTTTCTTTTATCAGAGTGATACGTGTCTGTGGAAGACAGTGGTCAGAGGTAGAGCGTCGGCCTCTCGTATCAAAGGTCCCTGGTTCGAGTCCCGTGATGAGCGGGTCCTGACTTTGGGATTTTTCCACACAAACGGCGCGAGTACTGGTTAAGTCTCCAGGAAGCAGACATCGAGAGTGATTAATCTAGGCCAAAGGCTTGTTTCGCAATCGATGTAAAATAAATAAGTTTAAACTAAATACGTGTCTGCATAACACACATACCAATGAGTAAATACTGAATATGGTATTACAAGACATTATATTTGATATTTTTCAAGTGCCCATATGAACCACAAGTGTATGAAACGCACGTATCAAGATCAATACTGTATGTTTATTAGTGACAGAAGATTTCTAGAACGTTTGATAAAAATGTATGGTTTGGTATCAGATTCAATAATGTTTTCGACTTTATTCAATAAGTATGATTTATAAAAAGTTTCCATATGTTTGATTGATTGATTGATTGGGGATTAACGCCGTTTTTAACAATTTCTCAGTTATATCACGGCGGCTAGTTCACCTACTCATGCATTTCCTGGTTTTCTCACACCAGTACTCCACACAACAATCTTCCCAAGCAACTGGCTGCTTTTCCACATAGACTTAGCCCATTGGTGGAAAACGAATGACGTATGTCGCATTGACTTTTGTCAATCGTCGGAAAGAAAGTTGGCCGAGCCGGGATTCGATAAACCGACTTTCAACAAAACGTCAATGAAACTTCTGTCATTACGAACGTAGATAAGAATTAGTATAACTCGACAAAGTTGACCTCATCATGAACTCTGAGTAGAGATATGAGTCGCAAATTGCAATTTGGAGTCTGATTGACTCTCCGTAACGGGATCATATAAAGGTAAATCGGGGTCTGGTTAACTTTCCGTAACACGATCACTTAACGGTAAATCGGGGTCTGGTTAACTTTCCGTAACACGATCACTTAACGGTAAATCGGGGTCTGGTTAACTTTCCGTAACACGATCACTTAACGGTAAATTGGGGTCTGATTGACTCTCCGTAAAGGTAATTGGTGTCTGCTTTTCTCTTCGCAACAGGATCATATCTTGTTATGATTGACTCCCCGTATTTGCGGAATCATATAAGGGTAATTATGAGTCCGATTGACTCTCCGTAACGCGATCATATATAAAGGGTAAATTGGGGTCTCATTGACTCTCCGTAACGCGATCATATAAGGGGTAAATTGGGGTCTCATTGACTCTCTGTAACGCAATCATATAAAGGGTAAATTGGGGGTCTCATTGACTCTCCGTAACGCGATCATTTAACTGGTAAATTGGGGTCTCATTGACTCTCCGTAACGCGATCATTTAACTGGTAAATTGGGGTCTCATTGACTCTCCGTAACGCGATCATTTAACTGGTAAATTGGGGTCTCATTGACTCTCCGTAACGCGATCATTTAACTGGTAAATTGGGGTCTCATTGACTCTCCGTAACGCGATCATATAAAGGGTCAATTGGGGTCTAATTGACTCTCTGTAACACGATCATATAACTGGTAAATTGGGGTCTCATTGACTCTCCGTAACGCGATCATATAACTGGTAAATTGGGGTCTCAATGACTCTGTAACGCAAAGTGGCTAGGGTTAACTAGGGTATCACTACATCTAACTACGAGTAACTACGTTACACTACGTATAAACTACGTCCTTAGTAGGTACAACTTCGGTAAATTAGGGTCAACTGCGTTAAGCTACGGTAAAAACGTTGTGGCTGCGCCTGCGCAGTACGGGTAAGCTACAGTCATTGCGCTTTTGGAAGTTGACAAGCCAACATTGCCTAGTTATCCGTACTATGAACATACTTCAAACGTAGTTCAACCCTAGTATATCCCTAGTTGACTTTAGTGTTAACCGTAGTGTTGATGTGTTTTGGCAGGTACTACGGTCAACTACGGTACACACTACGGTTAAGTAGGGTCAATTACGGTTAACTAAGGTCAACTACGTTCAAACTACGGTCACAGTAGGGTCACAACATCGTATTTAACCGTAACCAATTTTTGAACATGTTGAAAAATTATGTGCTTACTACGGCGAAATCATAAGTTCAAACAACGTTTATTACTACGTTGAACTACGGTTATCTACGTGTAACTACGTTCAACTACGTTTAATACGTTCAACTACGATCAACTTCGGTCATTCCCCACTACGGTCAACTACGTAAGATTTTTTCAACTATGCTTTATGCTTCTATCCAAAATACTACATATTGGCGTGTTTTTCTCCTCAAGAGTGTTTCGTGTCACTTCCCACAATGTTTCCATCATATCACTGTGTCAGAACAGAACATAATATAATCTTTATTCATATATGGTTCCTCTTGAAAAGATTTACATTATACATGTGGATACGAAACATATCAGACGATGATAATTGGTTTAATGCGCTAAACCTTTTTATCATGCAATGAGCAGATTACGTGACGTATAACACTGGTATGATAAACCTTTTTGTTTACATGTCTACTGGTATGATAAACTTTTATCTTTATCAGTCTACTTATCTTTAGAAATGACGTAATCGCTGGAACTACTTTTTCTGAAATATAAATGAGCCGTTCCACCAGAAAACTATCGAACCGGATGATCAGCCTCAGCACCCGGACAGACACGTTTCGCCTCCTGTGGATTTTCTGTTTAAGGAATCATTGCTCAATACCTCTATCCCCCTGAGACGGAAAGTGTCGGACCGGATTAGCCTGCGCAGGCTGATCTGAATCGATACATTACACAGAATCCATAATGTTGTTTTTTATCGTGGAACGGCTCAATTATGTTGATAGTATAGCAGTCAAAGCAATGAACAAACATAAAATAACAATCAGAAATAAAGTTATTATTGTTTTAATTACATTTCAACAAATTTTACAATGCAAATTATAAATCGAAAAGAATATCGTTATATAAATCACACGGGATCTGCATGTTCAGTCTTACTTGATGAACTATCTTTCTTCGTTGAAAATGTAGCATACATATACCTGTTTATTCTCACATGATCAGTTCATAGGTAACCTTGTTTAAATACAATCTGAAGCGCGTAATGTCCTATAATGAGAAGCATATCTATGTTTCCACAAATCATTGTAATGCACTTAAATGACTCCACGTTAAACGACAAATATTTAATTTATATGTCAGTATGTGTTCTACCACGAGAAAGGGTTTTCGAACAGCCTCATCTACCCATGGATTCCTCTTTCATACAGCAGTTCCGACAGAAAATCATTATGCATTCGAGATATCTAGAAAATGTTTCTTCTTGTTAAATAACTTTATCATTTACGTACAGCTAGTGTTTAAATGATCATTCTTAAAACTAAAAGTTTCGTAACGTGTCTTCGACATGTCTACCCACAACAGTGACGGTATCCTTTTCCAAAAATGAATGTCTCCAATCTAAACGACGACTAAGCCTAAGCATCACACTTGTTTTGAGTAAAGTCATCTGTATTTCAACTTCGAGTGTTACTTATACTTCCATAGCCTGAACTAACTTTATACATTGACTTTTAGATCCAACACAACTATTCATTTTCAAAGCACGGCGGTTGACATACGTGTTGACCTATCTTGTGTACTGAAGCGACGGCCAATCCGCAATACTTACACTTCTACTAAGAATATGTTCGAGTTAATATTGCCATTTTAAGGTATTATGTCACCTTTATTCATATAGGATTGATCTTCAAATATACATGTGCATACGAAAGTTACGTTGCTACGGACCCAGCCGTTGCTATGAAGCTAGCGAAAAACGCGTTTTAAGAACCAAAACCATTTTTCTATCTTCTCCTATAGTTTTGAATGTGGTGAGCTGAAACTTCGGTTATAGATACTTCGAGATATTTAGAAAAACGTATCCGTAACGGATTTTGATTTAGGCCTCTGTTTCCAAATGGCAGCCTTTCAAAGATAGGTATCTTTTTACAGTCGTTTTTTACTTCAATCGCCCCTAGCGCTGCAGTGATAGTATTCGATAGTGATTTTATCTGATAGAGCTACTTAAGAGCTACATAAAGGTTATTTACGTGATTGACTTCCGACCACGGGTTTCCGAGCTAGAGCCGGAAGTTTGCAAAATATGCAAAGGCGAAAATCACCAAGGCGAATCCCACATCGCCTACCGGCTTGTATTTATATATAAATCTTACTTATGCTGAACTCGCGTAACGTTTTCATTAGCCAATCAGAACGTTGTTTACTTTTTGCAATGATTCATCACCTTTTTTGTCTTTATAATGTTTTATCTTATAATTTTCTTGTTGATCAGAAGTGATTTGGTGGATGACGATAACTATGGGAAGGAGAATGTTATCTCTCATTTCCAGTAAAGAAATTGGCAACTTCCGTTCAAAATGAAAGTAGAAATCTGATGGAGCGAGGTTTTTGGGGAGAAATGATACATGAAGTTTTATATTGAGGAAGACTGACAGGAAAGAAATGTGTGCATGCCTACAATGTTGATTTAGTCATCAATCTTCAAAATAGTCGAGGTAGGTTTGTCAATTAAATTGTATATTTTGAGTGGATAAAAAGTATATTTTCATTTTCGCCCTCACAACCGAATCTGACAATAAGCTCATATGCATTTTATGCGTTAGTCTCAAAAAAGTCCAAATCCTGTAGACTTTCTCTTGCCCGTTTATCATCTTAAGAAATGTTAATTATTTGACAAGCGTGGCATATGAAAGAAAATAACAATATGAAAAGTGAAAGATTTTGAAGTATTCGTACCACTGTTACATCGTACAACAAATATACACTATTTAGGATCATTTAAGGAGACACAAGTGGTTAAGTGGTGTCTCTATGGAAATCTCTATCAATGAAAGTATTTTTATTGAAAAGAGTTGAAACCATTATGACAAAAAGAGAAATTGCTCAGGATAAGCAATATCTTGTTTTTTAGTTCACCAGAGCACGAAAGTGCTGAAGGTGAGTTTTTGTGATCGCCTTTTGTCCGTCGATCGTCCGTAGTCAACCATTTGCTTGTTGACACTCTTTAGACCACTATTATCATCCAATATTCATGAAACTTATTCATTTTGTATATCTAGCTGATTTCTAGGCCAAGTTATAATATGAGTCATGTCAGGTCAAAAACTAGGTCACTAGGCTAAATTAAATGAAAATCTAGTTAACACTCTGGAAGCCGCCTTTTAAACTTGTGCATGTTGAAACTTTGTCAGAATATTTGCCTGTATGCTATCTAGGCTAAGTTCGACTATGGGTCGGGTTCAGAAAGTTTGTCTTGATACTATCTAGGCCAAGTTCGAATATTGGTCATTTTGAGTCAAACACAAGTGCACTAGGCTTAATTGAAGGACAATCTTGTTAAGACTCTGAAAGCCGCATTTTTAGCCTGAGCATATTGAAACTTTGTCAGAATGTTCGTCTTTATGATGTCTAGACTAAGTTCGAATATGGGAATATTTATCTTTATGATAACAAAACTAAACTTGAATATCGGTTATATCCGGTCAAAAACTAGGTCAATAGGCGAATATTGAGAAAAATCTTGTTAAGACTAGAGACCACATTTTTTCTCAAATGTTCCTCTGGTGACCCTTTACTAAGATTGTTGAAATTATTTCGATGATATGATCCTTTAAAAACATGGCTTCTCTTGTTAAGCCTTAACTCTTTCCCTCATACGACAATTCTGCAGCAGACGACTTTGAACGTATTTTGTCAAAACATAGAAAAAAATCTTCTTCCAGCGGGAAATGGTTACTGTAATACACGAATTTAGAAAATATTGTGGGAAATCAAGCAATCGAAGAAAAAGAGCCCTTTCTCCTTTTTACATAAAGATTTTAAACCTGATCCAAGTTTATTCTTTAGATACTCTAGATAATAACTCGTTTTGCTACAGGTACTATTTTAGCCTTTCTTCACTAAAAACACATTTTGTCTAATCTTCAACAGACGGATGAGCAATTTAGCCAGTTTCCTCAATGTTTCATTAATACAGATTTACCAATATCTTTGCCTATACATTTACAAATCATCTGCTGTAGATTTTGTCTATGTGATAAAGGGTTCAGCAAACTGTAAACATATCATATAAATTACAAGATATGTTTACAATCTGCTTAACCCTTTATAATTAAAATTACCACAATTGCGTTTGAAAATTACCTATCACATATTTATTTGGTTTTCTAAACCATGTCTACCATTCAAGAGTTGAATTGAAGATCTCTGGAAATAAGGTTAACCCTATCTTAAAAATAAATGTATTAATTTCTGCTTTTATGTTTACATTATTTGAAATGAGGTGACTTGTGTTGTAACTTCCCAAAAAGTGGAACAGTTGACCATCTTTTTCCACTCATACCATGGGTACCGTCCCACAGCACTTACAGTGCTTTGATTAATAGTTTGGTTTACAGCCCTGACGACCCGATTCATCAAAGCAGGGGCACTATATTGTAATATAGTGTCCCTGATCAAAGCTATGAACAAATAGTTCACTTCTCCCCCAACATCCTAGGCTTCGCTTTTTTAATAGTTTGGTTTTCGGCCCAGCGACCCGATTCATTAAAGCTCAAAAAAAAAATCGGGGGATGCTTTTGCATTTTTATAAAATAATGTTGTATTTCTAAAACGTTCCTACCCATACAGTTTGTTCATTCAGACCATTGTATTCTTACTATATGTTGACTATACAATTGAACTTTTTTTTTAATTTCATAAATGCTCAATTTTGATATTTAATATCTTTAAACTTGTTTGTAATTTGTGTTTATATACTCCCGTTTTTGTATCATACATCTGCTAAACTGGAAGGAGAATAGATTTCCCCTTCTCCTTACAACGCTTGTGACACACTTAACTTATAACCTTGTACTGTCTCTCCTGACATCGGCATTGTTTGACACTAACAAGTTTACCAAATTTCCTGTTGGATGAAACATATGGAGTGGTCCAATTTTGATCATGGAAAAGTCGACTTTGAAATTCGGCAGTGTAAGAATAAAATAGACGTAATGCTTCTGCAGACAGAAACCAGGGATGTTTGTACGCTTGTGTATCTTTAACCCTTTCCCTCATAAAGACGCCTTGCGAGGCATTTTATGCAGACGACTATTGAAAACATTGTGGCAATAAGGAAATATTGCTCATAATGAGCAATATCTTCTTTTGCCACACTGTTTTCAACATACTTATACCATTATACTATCAATTACAGAGACTTTACAGATTTTGACCTAATTATGTCAAAACCGTCTGCTACAGATTTGTTGTATGTGGGAAAGGGATAAGTACCAACACGCAGGAGAGGCAGAAAGAGCTTATAGCGCAAAACGCGGCTCATACACATATTAACGATTCTGGGACAAAACGCGGCTCATACACATATTAACGCTTCTGGGACAAAACGCGGCTCATACACATATTAACGCTTCTGGGACAAAACGCGGCTCATACACATATTAAAGCTTCTGGGACAAAACGCGGCTCATACACATATTAACGCTTCTGGGACAAAACGCGGCTCATACACATATTAAAGCTTCTGGGACAAAACGCGGCTCATACACATATTAACGCTTCTGGGACAAAACGCGGCTCATACACATATTAAAGCTTCTGGGACAAAACGCGGCTCATACACATATTAAAGCTTCTGGACAAAACGCGGCTCATACACATATTAACGCTTCTGGGACAAAACGCGGCTCATACACATATTAAAGCTTCTGGGACAAAACGCGGCTCATACACATATTGAAGCTTCTGGGACAAAACGCGGCTCATACACATATTAAAGCTTCTGGGACAAAACGCGGCTCATACACATATTGAAGCTTCTGGGACAAAACGCGGCTCATACACATATTAAAGCTTCTGGGACAAAACGCGGCTCATACACATATTAAAGCTTCTGGGACAAAATGCGGCTCATACACATATTGAAGCTTCTGGGACAAAACGCGACTCATACA
>JASEVX010001582.1:0-14084 GCA_031761405.1 Serripes groenlandicus | reverse complement strand
TGACATTGTCTTTGATTCATTTAAAAGGTGAATTAATTCAAATAATACTTGGCACCAACTGCAGTCTTAGCTACCAACGTATATACGTAGTCATTACTCCGGAAACCGGTTCTACACCAAAGGTCGAGTATGTCAATGCTATCAGTAGATATTAACTGTTCATTTACAAGTCAATGCAAAACATTTTGTCACATCGTCTAATAGTGTCTTCTGATTGTCAACATGGTTTAAAAATACCTTAACCATTTCAATGCAATTTAACATGGTCTAGTCCATGTAAGGTTCTAGTAATGTCACCAGCCACCAGTATAGAGCCTGGTCAAATGGCGCTGCTGTGGCGACTGGTCTCTGTACGGTAGTGCAGGCTTGACACAATTGCTTACAACAGTTAAAAGATCCACTTTATAGAAGTGGCAGAATACCAAACTGAAATTGTCGTTGGGTAACAAACTGACGGAACAAAGGGACGAGTGATTCGTTAAACTGGGTAGTAACATTGCGGAATAGGAGAATGGCATTCTCTTTGCGTAGAACTGGAAACTCTGTGTGGTTTTCTACGAAAGACCGGTGGTGACTTCCAAACTTCATACTTCACATTTCACACTTCACACTTCATACTTCCCACTTCATAGATAATATGTTTGAAGTGTGAAGTTTGAAGTCTGAAGTCTTTAAAAATCAGAATTCATACATCACACTTCATAGATAATATGTTTGAAGTCTGAAGTTCGAAGTGTGAAGTGTGAAGTGTGAAGTATGAAGTATGAAGTTTGAAGTGTGAAGTGTGAAGTGTGAAGTATGAAGTGTGAAGTGTGAAGTGTGAAGTGTGAAGTGTGAAGTATGAAGTATGAAGTGTGAAGTATGAAGTGTGAAGTGTGAAGTATGAAATGTGAAGTTTAGAAGTCACCACCGGTCTTTCGTAGTTTTCTGTTGCTATTCTTATTTTAACCCCTGTCCTGCTAAGTAAATGAAACTTAGATCACCTCATTTGGGTTTCTACAAGTTCTTACTAGTTTTTGTCATTTGTAAAACAAATAGACGAGTAGCGGGATATATAAACTATGATCAGACTACAGAGCAATCGTAGTCTACATCATTCACATTTGTAGATGGAGTTCATGCGAAACACAAAACACAGACTTGTGTATAAATATGCGTAAATGGAGATGAGGGTTATAATCAACTAAAAGTTACCTTCATAATTCATCCTGCCGTCATAATCAATATCTACTTCTCGAATCATTTCTTCGACTTCCTCGAGTGTAAGCTTCTCTCCGAGATTGATCATGCATATTCGGAGCTCTTCGGCGTCGATGTATCCGTTGCCATCGCGATCGAACATTCGGAATGCTTCTTTCAGAGCATCTTCGTGGTCTTCGTCGTCGAATCTTCGACTTGCTACGATGTTCAAAAAACTTTCAAAGTCTAAGCTTCCAGAACCTGAAAGTAGTATTAAACACGAACGAGGCTTTAGAAACTACCCAGCAATTTACAGAATATGATTATCGGTTAATCTTCCTTCCACACGTAAACAATGTTGACGCATCTGCAGTAGACGACTTACGAAAATAGAGTATAAGAAGAAAAAAGTCCTTATGGTGAGAAATATCACTTAATGACACATTATATTCAACACTATTAAATAATCATATTTGATATACAAAGTTTTTACACAGTGTTGTCGATATATTCTGCAGAAGATGTGTTGTGAGTGGGAAAGGGGGTTAAGGCGTGTTTATAATAAAATCGAATAAGTATGATACACGTTTATGGCAAATATGATCTTGACTGTTGCAGTGTTTTAACTAAATGACAAAATAATATTTATTTATTTTTCGAGCTTTTTAATATTTGATCGACTCGCATATATATATATCACCGCACATTTGTGAACATTTGCGTAGGAATGTTTCTGTGCGTAAACAAATTCTTAGAACTGCCTGGAGGCAGCTGTTAGATATAATACAAACAAAGAAAGGGGATTAATGAAAATAAATGGTATCAATGATTATACTAAATATATCCTGTGATGTCATGATCTTATGTTCTCCAGATAAATCACGACTATAGAGAATTATGTAAGGATCGTTCTTTGTTCTATTTGTGTAATGTCGATAAAATAAGCCGCCTCGGATGCAAAAAAGTCCTGTATCTCCGTTTCAGCATTTTATAAACGAACCGCGTGTATTGATATTGGGGTCATAATGCACATGTGTACAGTGAGGACTCTGACGGGTGTGTGTATCCGCAAAGTGTCACCAGAGCCTTCACTGTCCACTTAAAACTTTAAAAGTGGTAGTAATGGCTTCCCTCCCTGGCGCTTAGGGGTTAGTTAGCATTACGACTGACTGGCTGGTGTCAGGATAAATGGACCGGTAGTACTGGGAACTTACCCAGGAAACGCCGTGATACGACTGAAAAAATGTTGAAAGCAGCGTAAAACACCAGACAATCAATCACTGTCCACTATGTACAGTTTAGTCAAAGAAGTATCTTACGATAGTAACTTGAAATGCATCCCCAATAGTTGTATGCCAATAAAAATTTCTTACAATTATGGCATAGCAGAGTGTGATTAGGACCCACACTCGATAGAAACGGTTCAAATATATGAGCCATCACGCGAGAAAACCAACATTGTTGACTCTGCGTAAAGTATCGACCCGGATCAGCCTAAGCATGCAGCGAAGGCTTACCCGGATAAATACTTTTCGCCTCCGGTGGATTTTCTGTTTCAGGAATCATTAGGCTATACCTCTATCCCCCTGAGACGGAATGTGTCAGCCCGGATCAGTCTGCGCGGACTGCGCAGGCTGATCTGGGTCGATACATTACGCAGAGGCCAATATGTTGGTTTTCTCGCGAGACGGCTCACATTATGTTGATTTGAATGTATATGGGCGACACTTGTAGCGTTTCATCAGATGTTACACGTTGTCTTCCGGATCATTTTGCTTGAATTGATCGGGCTTTATCGCCGTGTTCAACAATTTAACAATTAACAATCATTTCACGGCAGTCCGTTCACATGTCCATGTGATTCCTGGTTTTCGCACACCAGTTCTCCGCACAATGTTTTTGTCCAAGCAACTGGCTTCATTTCCACATAGACTGTTAGTATATTGGTGGAAGACGAATGAGGCTCGTTGCAATGACTTTTGTCAAAAGTCAGAAAGAATATTGGCCAAGCTGGGCTTCGAAGTCACAACCCTTGATTGACAGCCCGCATCGCTAATGACTTACCAGGGCTTGGCCTTATCTTAAACAATCTTAATATAGGACACACAAGTACAGGTGAACCCTAATGAAGTACGGACCAATCCTGCAACAGCAGTTCTTGTTATACCATCGCTTCCCGTCATGGTCTGTCATAACTAGACGGCGTCACGACAGGTTTCAAGTTTGGATCCTCTGCTCGACACAGCCCTCTTTTACAGCATTGTTTAAAACACGTTACATGCTCATTTCTTATTTCCAGTGCTGTTTTCTACATACTCTGTATACGAAGTTCGAGAGCTTAAGCATTGAAAAAATAATCTTAAGAATTCTAAATATAGTTCAACACTTCTATATTGACCATGTGGGGAGCGGGTTCGACCATTGACGTCATGAACTTAGGATGAGCATGGCCTTGGAAAGTTTGACGTCTATCTCAATACACTTTAAGTACACGTAAACTGGCAGTAATACATTTCTGTTCTCAGGATTGTGGGGTTAACGAAAGACCAAATATTCCAAAAACTTTCAAGTCATTGTTTACCCCCGAAACCTATCTAAATTCCGATCTGTCCTTGTTATTAAAGAAAACGTTGTAAAGTTTTAGATGTTCTTCACACGATCTCATGATTGAAATATCCATAGATCGAAACTAAATAATATTCTACCAAATATGTAAAAAACAAGGCATGATGTCTGTGAAGTTAGCAGTCTGGCAGTCTGGCAGTCTGGCAGCGTGAAGTTAGCAGTCTGGCAGTCTGGCAGCCTGGCAGCGTGAAGTTAGCAGTCTGGCAGTTTGGCAGCCTGACAGCGTGAAGTTAGCAGCCTGGCAGCGTGGCAGTCTGGCAGCGTGAAGTTAGCATTCTGACAGCTTGGTAGTCTGGCAGCACGAACTGAGCAGCGTGACAGCCTGGCAGCACGAACTGATAAGCGTGGTAGCCTGGAATCACGAACTGAGCAGCGTGGAAGCCTGGCAGAATGAACTGATCAGCGTGGCAGCCTGGCATCACGAACTGATCAGCGTGGCAGCCTGGCAGTCTGGCAGCGTGAAGTTAGCATTCTGACAGCGTGGCAGCCTGGCAGCACGAACTGAGCAGCGTGGCAGCCTGGAAGAACGAACTGAGCAGCGTTGTAGCCTGGCAGCACGAACGGAGCATACAACTTAATATATATACTTTTACACCAGACTTTTCATGTGAACTAAGCCATATCTCTTTACGCGACATTTTGATTTTAACAGCGCCAGCAGTTTTTACAGAATTTCTGGCAGCCTGGCGCAGTCAAGTTTTTTCGAATTCTTTTGTACATTTACCTCTATTTGCCTCTATTTTTTATCGCTCTCGAAAGCCGAAATCGCGCGATGTTTCTGGTCTTTGATTGATTGAAAAATGCTTGTCTACAAACTTAAAACACTTTATTTTCCCATTTTCATGTAGCTTAGTGTCATCTTACCATACCCCGTAACGGAGCCTTATTTCATGAACGTTTTCTAATCTTTTAAAACAGAAATCAAGTTTTACATGTTTTCAAAATCGGGGAAAAAAAATGAAAAATGAGAAATTCCTTCACAGTAGTTCATTAGAAAAACACGCCTATATAAATGTCGCATACAACTTAAAATATATACTTTTACACAGACTTTTCATGTGAACTAAGCCATATCTCTTTACGCGACATTTCCATTTTGACAGCGCCAGCAGTTTTTACAGAATTTCTGACAGCCTGGCGCAATCTTGGGCAGCGCGAAACACGCTGTACTTTTTTCAACCGGCCTAGATAAAAGATCTTTAGTATATTGTTACGTTCTAATAACTTTTCTTTCAATGAGTTTTAAGCAAAGATAAGAGGTGAAAGATTTCATTAAATCAATTTTTTTCGAATTCTTGTGTACATTTACCTCTATTTTTTATCGCTCTCGAAAGCCGATATCGCGCGATAGTTTCTGGTCTTTGATTGATTGAAAAATGCTTGTCTACAAACTTAAAACACTTTATTTTGCCATTTTCATGTAGCTTAGTGTCATCTTACCATACCCCGTAACGGAGCCTTATTTCATGAACGTTTTCTAATCTTTTAAAACAGAAATCAAGTTTTACATGTTTTCAAAATCGGAAAAAAAATATGAAAAATGAGAAATTCCTTCACAGTAGTTCATTAGAAAAACATGCCTATATAAATGTCGCATACAACTTAAAATATATACTTTTACACAGACTTTTCATGTGAACTAAGCCATATCTCTTTACGCGACATTTCCATTTTGACAGCGCCAGCAGTTTTTACAGAATTTCTGACAGACTGGCGCAGTCTTGGGCAGCGCGAAACACGCTGTACTTTTTTCAACCGGTCTAGATATTACCTACTTAATATAGGCGAAATTTGACGCCTCTGCAGCCATGACGACTTATTGAAATAATGTTGTTAAAAAGAGAAGAAATATCTTGAAATGTGCAATGAATCCTTTCCTATTTTCCATCTTTTTATGCCCCCGGAATCATAGATTCGGTGGGCATATAGTTTTTGGCCTGTCTGCACGTCTGTCTGTCTGTCTGTCTGCACGTCTGTCTGTCTGCACAAAACAAACTTTAACCTTGACCACTACTTTTGAACCATTACAGGTACGGCTACCATATTTCACATGTGTATTCCTTGTGACATGACCTTTCTGTCAGTACCAACTGTTTTGACCTTGCGACCTTGACCTTTGACCTAGATGTTGCCATTCTCGAAAAAAACTTTAACCTTGGCCATTTCTTTTGAACCATTACAGGTACGGCTACCATATTTCACATGTGTATTTCTTGTGACATGACCTTTCTGTCAGTACCAACATTTTTGACCTTGCGACCTTGACCTTTGACCTAGATGTTGCCATTCTCGAAAAAAACTTTAACCTTGGCCATTACTTTTGAACCATAACAGGTACGGCTACCATATTTCACATGTGTATTCCTTGTGACATGACCTTTCTGTCAGTACCAACATTTTTGACCTTGCGAGCTTGACCTTTGACCTAGATGTTGCCATTCTCGAAAAAAACTTTAACCTTGGCCATTTCTTTTGAACCATAACAGGTAGGGCTACCATATTTCACATGTGTATTCCTTGTGACATGACCTTTCTGTCAGTACCAACATTTTTGACCTTACGACCTTGACTTTTGACCTAGATGTTGCCATTCTCGAAAAAAACCTTTAACCTTGGCCATTACTTTTGAACCATAACAGGTACGGCTACCATATTTCACATGTGTATTCCTTGTGACATAACCTTTCTGTCAGTACCAACATTTTGAACCTTGCGACCTTGACCTTTGACCTAGATGTTGCTATTCTCAAAAAAAACTTTAACCTTGACCACTACTTTTGAACCATAACAGCTTATGACATGACCTTTCTGTCAGCACCAACAATTTTCACCTTGCGACCTTGACCTTTGACCTAGATGTTGCCATTCTCGAAAAAAACTTTAACCTTGACCACTTCTTTTGAACCATAACAGGTACGGCTACCATATTTCACATGTGTATACCTTGTGACATGACCTTTCTGTCAATACCAAAATTGTTCACCTTTCGACCTTGAGCTTTGACCTAGATGTTGCCATTCTAGATTTTTTTTTAACTTTGACCACTACTTTTGAACCATAACAGGTACGGCTACCATATTTCTCATGTGTATTCCTTGTGACATGACCTTTCTGTCAGTACCAACATTTTTTACCTGGCGACCTTGACATTTGACCTAGATGTTGCCATTCGGGGGCATCAGTGTTTCACAAACACACCTTGTTTTGTTCTGAAATCATACATTTTGACTGAAATAGTTTTAAACTAGATCGACGGATATCCACCTATATCGTTGTATTTAAGCGGCTCATATGGTTTTTCCCAAATCCTCGTATTGATTGGTTATCTCAAATTTCGGATTCATTGTATTAAAACGTCAATTGCTTACGTGTATTACGATTCAAAAGAACACTAACTATTAGATATGCACTTAAAATAAGGAATCTATATATTGGATCCGTTATGCTATATACACGCATAACTCAATACAAAACATGATTATACAATGTACATAATGGACTAGGTATTGGTTTTTACATTCACAACTTTGAATTGAGTCATCCCGCGAGAAAACCAACAGTGTGGACTCTGCGTAAAGTATCGAACCGGCTCAGCCTAAGCATGCCGCGCAGGCTTACACGGATAGACTCTTTTCGCTTCCTGCGGATTTTCTGTTTCAGGAATCTATACCTCTGTCCCCCTGAGACGGAATGTGTCGGGCCGGATCAGTCTGCGCGGACTGCGTAGGCTTATCTGGGTCGATACATTACTGAAACTGTTGGTTTTCTCACGGGACGGCTCAACATTTTGAATTTTGCAAAAGACGTTTGTTAATGAAGGTACCGAATCTAGCGAGTTTGGATCTTTATTAATCTACGTACGGTAAAGACTCAGATCAGCATATGCATCCACACAGTCTCGTCAAAGTATTCACGATCCACGTGCCTGTTATTTTTAACCTCAATGACCATTTTAGTTTAAACTTATTTGTTTTACATCGATTGCGAAACAAGCTTTCAGCTTATATTAATCACGCTCGATGTCTGCTTCCTGGAGACTTGAACAGTACTCACGCCGTTTGTGTGAATGAATCTCAAAATCAGAACCCGCTCATCACGGGACTCGAACCTGGGTCCTAGTGTAGTCCCACTAGTTGTGATTCCAAAAAGAGCGAGAAAACCAACATTGTGGACTATGCGTAAAGTATCGATCCGGATCAGCCTAAGCAAGCCGCGCCGGCTTACCCGGATAGACACTGTTCGCCTCCTGTGTATTTTCTGTTTCAGGAATCATTACTCTTTACCTCTATACCCCTGAGATGGAATGTATCGGCCCGGAATAGGCTGCGCAGACTGCGCAGAATTATCTGGGTCGTTAAATTTCGCAGATGCCATAATGCTGTTGTTCTCGCGGGACGGGTCATACATGTATGTACCAATCACGAACAGTTTGAACTTCGATGCCAATGTACGGGATCGCATACGGTGTAGATGTGGATGATTCATCTATTGTTGACGCCGCTTTCAACAAATCTTAAGTTATATCCCGGTTACCAGTACTACTGGCCCATTTATCCTGACACCAGTCAGTCAGTCGTTATGCTAACCGCGCAACCCTGAGGGTCTATTGGGGCAGCCATTACCTCCATCTTAAAGTGTTTCATATGATCCGGCCGAAGATCAAACTCGCTCGAGGCGGACGCCCTAGAACTACACCACCGAGGCTATGTAAACTGGGATGAGCATGTGAAGATTTACATTCACACATACACTTAAATTAACGCAAACATGCAATTAATTAAACATAATTTTTTTTAAACACCCGACAGATCACAAACAAGACTTTAGTGTTGCCCTTTAATTTCTGTATTTTGTCGTCAATTTTAAATCAAAGCGCTGAAAGCGCTGAGGGTATAGGGGCATTTGTAAGTTGAAAATATATGGCATAGTTAATTTGACCCTTATCTTGTATAAAAAAAAAATCACGAAGGACAAAAGATTGACAAAAAAATGAGCAGCGACCCGTAATTAAAATATTTCCAGTTCAGAAAACACTAAAGATCCACAATGTATATTGGAATCATGCTCATAAATGAAAGACAATCGAAAGCATGCTAAAGTTATGTCTATTGTGCACAGTACATCTGTAGCGTATTAGTTTCCTATACACGAAGTCTTATATTGAATTATTGAACATCTGTTGAGACAATGACCGAAGAAATTTATGAACAATATTTTTTTATACCTAAAATAACAGATCAGATTAGTGTTCGAAATATTGCATCGATCTCCTCATCCCAATGTATAAGTGTGACGACTTTGAAATGGATCTGCCAAACAGAAACAAAGTTTTGACCCATTAATGCAAACCGTAACGGACAGACAGATGGATGAACAGACAGTCAGTCGCTCCGGACAAAGTACAAAGCTTGGGGGAGCACTCATTTACGAACAAGAGCATTTCACAGAACGCATGTGTTGCACGCGAAAGTCATATCATATGAGAACATGGAAAGAAAAATATACACACTCTAAACACAGCATGCTAAAGTTTTGGTAATGTTGCACTGCACAGCTGTTGGTTAAAAGTTACCTACAAACAAAGTCTTAAATGGATACAATGGAAATTAATTGAGAAAATGGCTAACTAAATAAGGAAACATGGAGATTACTAAAATAAGCAGACCAGAGTGATGTACCTAGTATTTTGACGTTTTCCTGATCACACGGTATAAGTGTGACCACTTCGAAATGGATCTGCCAAACAGAAACAACGTTTTGACCAATAAATGCAAACCATGACGGACGGACGAATGCACATTCAGGCAGACAGCCGGCCGGACGCCGGATAATGCCTCTAAGCTTTACAGACAGAGACAACACATACAGTATTGATTACAGAAGACTGGTACGATGCGTCAAATCACGTCTGTGTTTAGGTAAGGGTTAACATGGTATTTGTAATGTATTTGCAATTTTGTTTGAATCTCCGAAAAGGGCCCGTACATGGTTAATTGAAAAAAAACCTATTTAAACTACATTTCTAGTTTATTTGACATCTAGGACTAGATTACATGTTGACGTGTGTATGTTAAAGTTAACCAACAACACTGATATTGTGGTCAATCCTAGGTCAGAGTGTGTTTCACTCGTTGGAACTATTTTGTCTCATTAATTAATGCAAGCTGAATGTTGTTCGATTTTTGCGGAGGAATTCAAATGTGAAGCTTTGTTGCAGCCGTAAGTCGACTTTTCGAAAGCAGGCTAGGAATGGGATAGGGGCTTAAGCCCCTATCCCAACAATTATAAATTAGACAAAACGCGTGGGATGTCGTTATCCCTTTCCCGGGAACTTGCAGACGCATTTCAACGCATCTGCAGCAGATGACTTTTGAAAACAATATGACAAATGGAAAAATTGCTCATAATTTGCCACAATGTTTTCAACTCTATTCAATAACTCTATCATCATTTGTAGAGATTCTCCGTATTTTTCCTTAGCTGTTTTCAAAGTCGTCTGCTGCAGATTTCCTGTATGTGGGAAAGGGGGGTTAACTCATTTGATAAAAACTTGGGCCATGAGATAAAAAGGCTTTGCGTAGTCTTGCCAGTGTCTTGTCTGTGTGATATCTAGTCGTACAAGAATAACATCGGTATTGGATCCACTGTGCCCTCTATGTATGTTGTGTTGATTGATTGGGATTTAACGCCGTTTTCAACATTTTTTTCAATCATATCACGGCGGCCAGTTCACTTACTCATGCGTTTCCTGGTTTTCTCACACGAGTACTCCACACAACAATCTTTCCATGCAACTGGCTGCTTTTCCACATAGACTGTTAGCCCATTGCAGGGAGACGAATCAATGTTTTTTGAATTTTGAAAATATCTAGACAAACAATTTTGTTTATGCACTATAAATGAAAGAAGCATTTTGAAAAAAAAAAAGAATGGAAAACGTTGTGTAAAAGGAAGAACTTCTCATTACATGTATAACATCGGTTTAGTCTGATCTTTATCTACACTAGTCTCTATCCATTATATATATATTGTTACATAACAATTGGAGGGAAAGAAACGTACAAATAATTGTATTTTGTGGGGGCAAACCTATGTATATATGTATTGTTTATATTATTGGCCGCTGGCTTAATCCATTACTTCACACTTTTCGTAAGTCGTCTGCTTTACAATAATCAGACGAACAATTTCACTAATATAGATTGAGATTTAATTAAATATAATTATATTGTTTTAGATTAAAGATTGAGCTTTAACTGAATATAATTATATTGTATTAGATTAAAAATGTAAGCTTTAACTGAACTCATATTGTTTTATATTAATGTTTCAGGTTTAACCAAATGTAATTATATTGTTTTAGATTAAAGTTTTTGCTTAATCTAGTTATAATTATATTGTTCAGTTTAGATTAACGTCTAATCTTTAATTACATATAATCATATTGTTTTAGGTTAAAGATATAGCTTTAACTGGATATTATTAAATTGTTTTAGATTAAAGATTTAGAAAAAGTAAACATAAGCGGTGGTCTGCGAAAACCAGCCTTAATGTAATTATTACAGTGTCTGCGCAACCACACTAAATCATTCGATGAGATCATTTGGTGACTAACTGGCGAATGAAACAGAGCCAGATCATTTGCGCGGGTGTGCAGGGTGATCATGACCTAAGCTAGTCGCAAATGACATACGGTTGACTTTCGCAGAGCTCATATCAAGTAAAAGGGGTTTAGTATGTTGCAGTGTCGATACTGGGTTTATTATTGTACTACGAGAGGTTTGGAAAATTGATATCTCGCGAGACCGAAGATGTCTCGCCACTGCGACTTAAGTTTCCTTTTATGATATAACTAGTATAACTTTTAAGACAGAATAAAGAAACCTTGTACAAACTTCGACAATTTAAACCGTCTTGTTTGAATTGCGTATGACAAGTTGTCATGTATTTGCGCCGGAAAATCGGCAGGTATATAACAAATATAGATATATCGACGTGTGAACTTCAATTACGTGTAGTTACCTTTACTTACAGTGTATGAGCCGATGCATGGGGAAAGGTTCAATATCTACAATATCTACACTGAACACATATTACTTACACAAGCTCGTTAGACGAGTATGTGACCTTGTGTAGATTTTGATAATACTGTGTTTGTGGACAAGATGATCTGAACTTAAAATGTTCAGAAATTCAAACTTGTACCTATTCTCATACACTGGCTCATATTGTCCTGAACACCTGTCGCAATTGTTTATTGTTTGGTGTGGGATTTTTGCCGCTTTCAACAGTTATCTCAGTTATATCACGAGGTTTCCTGGATAAGTTACCAGTACCACTGGTCCATTCATCATGACACCAGCGAGTCAGTCGTAATGCTTACCACACAACCCTGAGCGCCAAGGAGGAAAATCATTTTCAAAGTCTGTATATAGGTGGAAAAGCTTTCTTCTTAGAAGCAATTCAGAATATATGATTTGGAAGCCTCAAGGAAGGCAACCATTACTACCATTTTTAAAGTATATGGTATGTGCCGGTCGCGGATCGAACCCGCGACCACCCGTACCTGAGACGCATGCTCTACCACTACGTTACAAAGCAAGGCATTTTCAATTGTTAAACTCTTACTAAAAGAAGATAACACAACTAATGTATGGTGTTGTCAAATGCACAGCAACGTTAGCCATGACACTGGTGTGTTCGCTTGGGTCTCTGACAAGCACGAAGGCTTCGTAGCTGCTTATATATCATGATGACGAATTGTCTTTCTTCGGATCCGACGTCCATAACTATGTATGTTTTACAATCTTGATAGCAAAAGGACTATATGTTGCCCACCTAAACTCATTTAACTAATATGATATCAGCTAACTTGTGCAGCAGAACATAACATATACAATAATTTGAAAGCAGACACATGGACCATTTGCGTGAAATTAATGTGAAGACAATGTTTCAGTGATAGAGCGCACACCTCTCACACAAAAGCTCACGGGCTCGAATCTCGTGATGAAACTGATCTGACTTTGGGATTATTGTACACAAGCGGCGCGAGTACCGGTTAAGTCTCCAATTAGCAGGCATCGATATCATTTTAAACTGAAAGCTAGTTTCACGATCTATTTAAATTAAATAAGTTCAAACGAATTTATACTAACGGTTAAGGAGGTGGTGTCGTTTGAAGCAAGATGTTTACGGACAAAGTAGTCGAGTACGGATATCAAACGATCTTGAAAACCGGAATGGCACCCTTTAGACGTTGTCGCTAGTTAAAGTACATGTAATTTATATTTACCTCGATAGTAGAGAATTCTATATACTGTAAACACTTTGAATTTGGGAGGTCAATTTTTAAAATTTTATTCGCGACAACTATTCCGAAAACGGTCCAAGGTCGTCATCATACTGGTCGAACGCACAGTGAATGAAAGGGTACTTCGCAATACTTATCTGTTTGCCGGCAATAGGTGTGAACTAGAGACATTAATAAAGGCTCGGTCACAGGTGACGTACGGCCCGGCCCGCACATTGAAAATGAATGAACAAATTGAAAATACTATCAGTGCGTCGTTGTGCGCCCAACATTTGCCAGGATAAACTCTTTCAGCGCCAAAGGCAATATTGAGCATTTTGCAAACATGTTAAACAATCCAACGAATACAGCGTATTACTAGTGCGCGAAACAAATACCCCGCACATGCAAAGCGCGCTCAACGCACATCCAGCGAACGACAGCGGTCACCTGTTATCACCAATGACGGAAAGAAGAGACATAGATGGGGCGGCACCCGTTTATATACCCAATTGCTACACACTGCGTAACCGCCAGGTACACTCTAGGAACACGTTAGAAGTACGCTGGGCGCGCTAGAGACTCGTTCAGCACGCCAATATTCGTTGAGTGTTCGCTGGATATGCATTAGAAGCACGTTAGGTGTGCGCCATGTGTGCGCCAGGTGTGCGCTATGAGTTCACAAGACCTCAAACGAATACCCAGCGTGTTAAATGCGTGTGTATGGCGTTGGATTGAGTGCGCTCTGCGCATGCCTGGCGTCCTTCTGGCGTGTACATTCATGCGTCGAGGTCCGTTCAAATTCCCGACGCACACGGCGAATGAAAACGAATGTATAGAGTTGGTCCAGCGCGCTCGACGAATGAGTAACGAATGCTGACGCACACTTAGCGAACGACAACGCACTGGCCAAAATTGCTAATTTTTCAGTGCGTTGGCAGTGCGTCGTATATGTGTGTTGTATGGTTTCAGCAAGATGGGGAGGCTC
>JASEVX010001581.1:0-14117 GCA_031761405.1 Serripes groenlandicus | reverse complement strand
TGTGGATGTAAATTATGACCGAAGTGTTAGACTAATAGAGCGTCCAGACAACTTAGAGTTGGCACTGTGGATATAAAATATGACCGAAGTGTCAGACTAATAGAGCGTCCAGACAACTTAGAGTTGGCACTGTGGATATAAAATATGACCGAAGTGTTAGACTAATAGAGCGTCCAACACAACTTATAGTTGGCACTCGTGGATGTAAATTATGACCGAAGTGTCAGACTAATAGAGCGTCCAGACAACTTAGAGTTGGCACTGTGGATGTAAATTACTGACTGAAGTGTCAGACTAATAGAGCGTCCAGACAACTTAGAGTTGGCACCCTGTGGATATAAATTATGACCGAAGTGTCAGACACCGAAGTGTCAGACTAATAGAGCGTCCAGACAACGTAGAGTTGGCACTGTGGATATAAATTATGACCGAAGTGTTAGATTAATACAGCGTCCAGACAACTTAGAGTTGGCACTGTGGATATAAAATATGACCGAAGTGTTAGACTAATAGAGCGTCCAGACAACTTAAAGTTGGCACTGTGGATATAAAGTATGACCGAAGTGTTATACTAATAGAGCGTCCAAACAACTTAGAGTTGGCACTGTGGATGTAAAGTATGACTGAAGTGTCAGACTAATAGAGCGTCCAGACAACGTAGAGTTGGCACTGTGGATATAAATTATGACCGAAGTGTTAGATTAATAGAGCGTCCAGACAACTTAGAGTTGGTACTGTGGATATAAAATATGACCGAAGTGTTAGATTAATAGAGCGTCCAGACAACTTAGAGTTGGCACTGTGGATGTAAATAATGACCGAAGTGTTAGACTAATAGTGTTAGAACTTTCAACCATCTAACGACCAGAGAGTCAGATTCATCTGTATACACTAAGTAAGTGGTTTAACCCTTTCCCACATACAATAAAACTGCAACAGACGACTTAGGGAACATCTTGTTCAAACTTAAACGATCTCTGTAATTGAGGGTACGATCATTCAAAAAGTCGTTAGAGGCGTCAGAAAGCGTCTGTATGTGGGTAAACGGTTAAGGGTCGGTGGGATTTATCATCTTACCTCGGGGCGAAGTCTACAGCGTTGAGATAATACCCTCCCTGACACAGACCGACGAATGCCAGTCCCAGACACATCATTATCACGGCTAACACGTTCAGTGTACAATCACAGAATGTTATAACAAAAAGGCACACACTTAATCCGAGAAAACCTGGAAATACATAATCATCTAACGAATAGGGGTCTTAATGACAATATACTTTGGAATCATTTAAAGTTAAATTTGCAAAAGCCTAGTAAGGCGACACAATTAAGCCGAGAAAACCTGGAAATACATATTGCCTTACGGAAAGAGGTCTTAATGACAATCCACTTTGAATTCATTCAAATTTGAATTGGCCAAAGCCTATAAAAGCGCATCTTCGCAAGCCAAGGGTAATTATTAGAATGCTAATGTACGAAGTAGACTTGGCTTGCGAAGATGAGTAAGGCGACACTTACAGTTTTTTTTGTCAGAAGATGTATTGAGGTACAGATTGCATATATGGTAACAATGTGTGCATCCACAGGCTGGTCTGAGTCTACGCTGTGAGCATATGCATTTTTAAAAAGACCCCAACTGTATTATAATACAGCATAACAGACGTGTTATAATATATTTTATACAACATGGATAATCGCCCTGCAGCATGTAAAGCAAAGTACAGTCAAAGCTCTGCTAAAGATCACATTTGTATAGCAATTCCCTGTCTATAGCAACCACACTTTTAATTTCCAAATTACTCATTTACTGCATGAATGATCCTGTTATTAAAGACCACCTGTGAACAAAGACCAGACTTTTCTCTTTGATAGGTGGTATTTTAACACAGCCTTGGACTGTATATAAATCTGCGTGCGTTAAACCTGATAATTCACGGGTAAAACAGTCAGAAAATATGTTCAAGCATGTCTTGTTTTTTATGGTCTCTATCATATAGCAGCAACATAAGAGACATTAAACCATTATGAAATATAATTATATTATAGTGAAAGATGTGTTTTTTGTGGTTATTAGACATTTTTTAATATTATTTGATGGGGAGTGTATGGGAGGGACTCTTTCTTGTTTTGGTTTTCAATCTGTGCGGATAGATGTCATTCTTGGAAAGTTCAGCTGAGAATAAAAATGTCAATAGTCGCGTGAAAAAGAGGACGCGATGTGCATACTTCTTATATTTTATGAATTTACTAAAACGGAACAATTTACTGGATAATGCCCTGTTATGCTTATTTGTGGGTTGAAATGGCAGATATATTTCGCTATTTAATCAACTTAATGAATCTAATGCATATTATGTTAATTCTATTTCCATGATTGAAAGCAATTCGGATCGGCTTTCGATCAGACAATTTTTCGAGGGAATTTCAGATCAATACTTAAGACTGAAGTTGTCTCCCATTGGTTACTTATAGTTATAAATTCACACAACAATGTCAAGCTCCAGGAAATCTAACTCTAGCGTACTTAATAGTATGGAAACAAGATCTGCCTGTGTATCAATGGTAATGTATCCAAATTGATATTGTTTCACAGAAGTTGAATGTGACCTTCTACGACTAACAGGCTTACAGTGCAGAACCATATCGGACAGATCGGATCCGCTGGCTGATCTGGCTCTACACTGGTCGTAAATGTTTGGCTTTCGCTCACTCATACATACTTGTTCCCTGAAACACCCGCCGGGCGGCTGTGATACTAAGGCATCCTCGGTTAGTAACGATATCAGATAGAAATCCAACTAAAACCATCGTGACGGCACAACAAATCTGGGGTAAAGACGTGAGTAATCCGTTCTGAAAAATTGTAAAATAATGAAATTAACTGAAAAGAAGAAAATTCGTAAATTTTCAATTCTGAAATTTTGTAAAATCTTTCAGTACATTATTCAGAAGTGTTGGGTTATGGTAAGATTAATATAAAGCAGAGAATGAAGACATTATATAATCGATCCTTTAATAACGTGTCATCGATGTAGTGGTTAGAACGGCCGCACTGGGCGCGGGAGACCGGGTTTGATCCCCGGTTCGGTCATCCCAAAGACTTTTTTTCAATTGGTAGTAGTACATCCCCCATCTCGGCGCTCAGGGTTGTGTGGATAGCATTACGACTGATGTATCCGTAGCAAGACAAATACTACCGGTAATTAACACTGATAATCTACCAATGAGCTGCCTTGATATAACTACAATTCTGTTTAAAGCGGTGTTAAGCGCTATGGAAATAAATATCAAATGTATTTATAAATGAATTGATTAACATGAAAAATACGTATTTCGTTAAAAAATACAAACAAAAAAGTACAATGAACCAGCATATATCATGTAAAGTTAACAAAGAGAGACACGAAAGCTATGATGCATTTCAAAATAAAATTGATTGTATGATTGATTAATTGGTTGGGGTTTAACGAGGATTTTCAACAATGTTTCAGTCATATCACGTAAGCCAGTTCACCTACCCATGTAAATAAATATTGGAAAGGTGTTTTATTGTTTTGATCTATCCTGTACACTGTTATTTATATATGCTTGCTTGTCAATACAGTTGAGTCGGGTATGTGGTCTTGTTACATTCGTCACATTTCGCTTGCATGTAACAATGACTCACTTGTAACTTCTGACACAAATCAGAATTGAAGTCCTACGAGTTTTAATATCATACCCTTGTGTGTGACCCCGTTATGGAGTTTTTTGAAACCATAACATGCACGACGCGATCAAATTGTTCAGTACCTCATCTGGTTTTTCTTTTTGGTTTTTTGTTTCGGAACTTTATAATAGAATTGACGTTCTCATATTTAAGGAACGTTAAAAACGTCCATGGTTCCATCATTACGAATTGGATGATGCTCCCAAATTATCTAAGATTTAAATTTCAAGAAAACAAACTAGAATATTATTTGAAATATAAAGTGAACGCGATAAGCAAACATACATAATACTGCAATTATAAAAAACGAACAATATAAAGCAGATACTAGTATGTGTCTTCTGTGATGTAGATTTGCGACATTCAGAAGTACTTACCTCTTTGATATCAAATCTGAGAACTTCCTTCATGTATAAGGGAAGTGTTGTGAGTACCACATAGTTGGACCAATTATAGCAGGTATGTGTAAATGTGAGTACGATAACAGCTGGGGATGTTAAAATACTCCTCCATGGTATTGAAGTATCCTATAATAAAGATACATCTAGCTGTCAAATACCTCCTTCGAGTATAAGGGAAGTGTTGTGAGTACCACACAGTCGGACCACGTATAACAGGTATGTGTAAATGTGAGAACGATAACAGTTGGGGAAGTCCCAACATACGCATGTTGACGTATCTACAGCAAACGATGTTTGAAACCATTGTGGCGAAGCAATTTCACCTATTGTCACAATATTTTCAGCTCAATATGATTATAATACTTTCTGTTTTTAGAGATTCCTGTTGTTTTTAAAGTCGTCTGCTGTAGATGTGTTGTATGTGGGAAAGGGGGTTAATGATGTCACCTTATATAATAATAAACACATCGAGGGCTTGGAGTGAAACGTTTGTAACTAAAAACCTATTTTGAAAACCCTGATTTAGGGGCAATTTTGACCCCTTTATAAACAATGCAAATTTAGGTGCCATTGCTCAGAACGAGCAATGGCACCTAAATTTCCATTGTTTACCAAGAAAAAAAGCTTTAATGCTTATAAAGAAGACTTTATGGCGAGGTGCTTAACCAAGCCCTCGACATGTACGTTTAATCCCTGTACCAATAGGTCAATGGTAACATTTAAATTACTATCTATTTATAAATTGTGTTCCATGAAAAATATCAATATAACATTTATAGCTTTGGTGGATAAGAAAACCTACGCCTGCGCACAGTTCTTTGTTTTGTTGGGATTTAACACCGTTTTCAACATTATTTCAGTTATATCACGGCGACAGTTCACTTATTCATGATCCCTGGGTAATCAAACCAGTACTAGGCTAGGAAATATGCCTTGCCCATGAGCACTCCACCATAACCACAGCGCTGCGACTGGGGATTGAATCCCGACACCCGTTCCAAACCCCCGACGCTTACCACGCGGCTACGATGGATTCCTGTCCGCAGTGTCAGATCAGCATATACACTGTGCGTCAAGAGTTCCCGGAATTCCATAAGCTTCCGATTAATAGTTATACCAGATATAATGGATATACACAGACATATTGACTCCGTGGTGTAGTGATTAGAGCATTTGCCTCGGAAGCAGGAGATCATGTTTCGATACCCGGTAAAGTCATACCGAATACAATAACAGTTTCAATAATGGATTCCATATGCCTCCGATTAATAGTTATACTAGATATAATGGATATACACAGACATATTGTCTCCGTGATGTAGTGATTAGAGCATTTGCCTCGGAAGCAGGAGATCATGTTTCGATACCCGGTAAAGTCATACCGAATACAATAACAGTTTCAATAATGGATTCCATATGCCTCCGATTAATAGTTATACTAGATATAATGGATACACACAGACATATTGTCTCCGTGGTGTAGTGATTAGAGCGTTTGCCTCGGAAGCAGGAGATCATGTTTCGATACCCGGTAAAGTCATACCGAATACAATAACACTTCCAGTAATGGCTTCCCTACTCGGCATCAACCATTACGACTAATGAATATTTGTCAGATAAAATGTTACTGGTACATTACCCTGGAAACGTCGTAATGTAAGTGAAATAGTTTTGAAGGAGGCATAAATCACCATTCAGACAAACTCACAGACATTTAATCTTCCACAATTATACTTTACCCGTTTGTGTGCCGCAACTGAACCGACTGTGGCTTCAGTAATGTAATTCTTCTCTTCTTCGGTAATGCTTGGATGATCATTCGGAGTTTCACTCGCAAATAGTAACCAAATGACAATGTACACCAGAGTCAGGAACCCTAATGAGTATATATACACAATGGTGAATAACTTAAAAACATACAAAATGATCTGGTTATTTAGATCTAAATGCATAACCATTTCTGTAAATAATCGAAAAGCCTTAATACAATCAAACAATGCTTTGTTCTAAACCGATAGATGGGGACTTTCGAGTTGAAAATAACTTTAAAAATATATCTCATTTATCTTAATTGCGCTGGTTTTGTTTTGGGAGCGCAACATTACGTCACCTTTCTCTCCCTTTTCTTATTCGGTAAATAAGATTATACTATTCATTAATTACAATCCAAGTTCATTGAAATCTTTTTAAATACTTCGCTGTGCGTTTATTGAATATGACGACACTGCCTAAAAAGGTCGTCTCGAATGGACCCCAAACACTTAAATATTCATGAGCAGGTGCTCGTTATTTTGTCCAATCAAATCGCACGATACCACCAACGCTCGGGTTTGTACAATCGGAACTATCGAAAACCACCGCTTCTCTTTATTTATATGGGTTCCATCTTTATACATTACAATTCTGTCGGCGACAATTTGATTGGCTAACACAAAGGTCAATCTGAGACGACCTGTATTTGGCAGTCATCAGATATATATGTACGACAGTTCGAACTTAGGTCTGGTTTTAATGAGATTGGTAACAAGGTAACCTTGAAACAATTTTATGATGCATGTCTCAAACAGGAAACATACAGTTCAAAATGTGTTAAATATGTTTTCTCTTTTAATTAAAAGCGAAACGCATTTTTAGTTAAATTGATGCAGCGCAAAACTTACCATGTGAGTAGAATATTGAGCCCCATCCATTGTCAAAGCCGTACACACACATTAAACCGGAAGTTGAAAAGGACATCACTGTACCCACAATGCCTCCTAAAATTATTGAGTTATGTTCATCTCCAAGGAGAGTCGACACAGCCTGTGTCAATATCGGAGACGTTGAACGCCGGCATATTTATCCGAAGTTATCAGGTTCGATCCCCCCGGGAACGGAGTCAACATTTATGACCTTTGCACACACTCGATTGAGTGACCAGGAAGCAAACACCGAGCATGATTTCAACCTTTCCCAACATACTGACGCTCTGCAGTAGACGACTTTTTTGTAAAGCAATGTGGAAACAGAAGGAAGCAAGTTCGCCTTTTGCCAAAATGTTTTACATCAATTGAAAGTCGTCTGCTGGGGAATTGCTTTAGGTGGGAAAGGGGTAAAAAATGAAATGAAAGAACTTGCTTTACAATCCAGGTAATATATACTGATAGAGGTATGTGTATAAGCTGTGTCTTATCATGTAAATACTTATATTATTAATAGAATAAACATTATTTAAACCAAGTAAACAAAAGTATGTTTAAAACAATATTCAATAATAATGAAACATATCGTAAGCTGTTGAAATGTGTTAGTTTGAATGGTATTTTACACCGTTTTCAACTGTATTGTTATGTTATCATGGCGTTTTCTGGGTAATTAACCAGTACTACTGGTATTGTTATCATGGCGTTTCCTGGGTAATTAACCAGTACTACTGGTATTGTTATCATGGCGTTTCCTGTGTAATTAACCAGTACTACTGGTATTGTTATCATGGCGTCTCCTGGGTAATTAACCAGTACTACTGGTATTGTTATTATGGCGTTTCCTGGGTAATTAACCAGTACTACTGGCATTGTTATCATGGCGTCTCCTGGGTAATTAACCAGTACTACTGGTATTGTTATCATGACGTTTCCTGGGTAATTAACCAGTACTACTGGTATTGTTATCATGGCGTTTCCCGGGTAATTAACCAGTAATACTGGTATTGTTATCATGGCGTCTCCTGGGAAATTAATCAGTACTACTGGCATTGTTATCATGACGTTTCCTTGGTAATTAACCAGTACTACTGGTATTGTTATCATGGCGTTTCCCGGGTAATTAACCAGTACTACTGGTATTGTTATCATGGCGTTTCCTGGGAAATTAACCAGTACTACTGGCATTGTTATCATGACGTTTCCTTGGTAATTAACCAGTACTACTGGTATTGTTATCATGGCGTTTCCCGGGTAATTAACCAGTACTACTGGTATTGTTATCATGGCGTTTCCCGAGTAATTAACCAGTACTACTAGTATTGTTTTATCCTGACCCGACCAATCAATCGTAATGCTATCCCCGCAACCCAGAGTGCAAAGGAAGTACACCACTAGTATCATATGTACAGTATTCGGTATGACCTAACCGGGGATCAAACCATTTTGATGATATTAATAATATAAATGATAATTATAATAATGACTTCTCCTAAGCCATGTCATCAATATGCAAGAGTATCGGACAATTGTTAACTATAAACATGCCATTATACATGAAAGAGATATGTTTAACAATCAGCCAGTTTTTAACGAGTTTTAAACGTGAAAATGCCATCATACTTAAAAGATATATGTTTAAAACAATCGGACAGTGTGTAACGTGAAAAGGCCATCCTGCATACAAAAGATATGTTTAACAATCGGACAGTTTGTAACGTGAAAATGCCACAATACCTAAAAGAGATATGTTTAACAAACAGACAGTTTGTAACGTGAAAATGCCATCATACCTAAAAGAGATATGTTTAACAATCGACCTCTTTCATCTGGAGGCGCCCATTTAGTCCAGATAGTGAAAAAAGCTGGACTAACCGTTCCCTGGAAATGATAAACATATTATCCAGGAAACCCATCCTAGCACATTCCTGACAAACGTAAGTTTATATCTGCCTGTGGTGTGTTAAAGCAAAATATCAAAGTAAACAGTATAGATCACTACCAATTTATAATTAACTAAATTCTTGTAATTCCGTCACATTAATATAACTAGTTTTTACCAAAACACAAAACTATGTTTGTTGTAATTTGTATGTACTATGTATTACAATATTGCTTAAACTAAGATATGCCAGCACATCCATGCTATCTGATCGACATGAAAACTGTTTGCCAAAGATTTCTCAACACCTTCTGAGATCAATTTGCGAGCAGTGAAGAGTCAGATCAAACTTCGAGGATAGACATGTGTATCTGACTCTGCACTGGTCGCAATTGCCATGAAATAAACTTGTAGGAAGCACGGCTCAATTATTGATGTACACCATAATTTTTAGCTTAACTGAAAATATATGTGAGTAACAAACTAAATCTAAATGAAAAATGTGACTTATATATCTAATTCTCCAATCTCTAAACTAATGTTTTGCATATTGTAAGAAATTGTGAAAGTCATTAAGTCATGAACTCTGACACTCGTTTAGTGTTTAATATTGTTACTCGAGTGTTATTTATCTTTCTCACAGCAATATTAAAGAAATCCTGCCACACGATGATTTTTCATATGCTTAAATTTAAATGTTAACGTGATTCTATTTTCAAAATATGATGTTAAGCATTGAAATATTCGTATTGCAAAGGAATGACAAAATGGTGTGATTAATTATAATATCTGTGTAACAAAACTCTTGGCAATCCGTTCGAACCAAAAAGATCGAAACATTTACATCAATATTGTTCTACTCACCGCAACTAGTCCTGTAATAACACGAAGGGCTATTAAGAAGATGTAGCTGGCTCTAGTTAGTTCTGGTATCAGGATGCTGCATGCTGCTTGTATAAACATGGCGGCTGCGATTATCTTTTTCCCGCCAAATTTGATAGCCAACCATCCGCCGAGTACCTGCGTCACGATGACGCCGTAAAAGTAACTTGACAAGATGCCGGAAACCAAAGTCTTGTCCCAGTCAAACTCCGCCCTCTGTCAAATTAAAAAAGGTTAATAAGACGGTTAAGGCGAAAAGTGGTATACATCTAACCTGTGCTTAAAGGCCATCCATGGGAAGAGAACAATCTGTTCACAGGTGGTCTTTAATTGCAGGATCATTGCTATATAAAGGATATTTACAGTCAACCTCGATCGAAGTTATGAACAACAAAAAAAACCACGACCTGAGCATTTTATTTCTGTATAGGATGCCGAGTCCTGATAGTGCAGTCGGTAGTGATGTGGGCTGTCAATACAGGGGTTGTGAGTTCGAACCTCAGCACGGCCAACATTCTTTCCGACGTTTGACACAAGCTTGGAAAGGCTGTTGTGTGGAGTACTGGTGTGAGAAAGCCAGATAACACATGAGTACGTGAACTGACCAACCATGATATGATTGAAATATGTTGAAAACAGCGTTAAATCCAGATCAATCAATTCTATGTGAGATACATTGCTATGAAATTGTGTCAGAATACGGAAAGCTTTACGAGAAATATTGAGAAATAGTGTTTGTAAAGAAAATATGAAGAGTTCTATCAGGGAAATAGTTAAAAATCTTACCTCATTTTCTATTTGCCTTTCTCCGGAAAGCGAACCACACGGGTCGTCAATTCGCGTCTTTGTTATAGAAAAATTCCGAAATATGGATGTCTGAAATATAAGGGCTGCGTTTGGCGATTTGAGCTGATCGGGCACCATTTACAGTTACAATGGTGTATAACTTCTTAATCTACACGTCTGGTATTTTCGTCAGAAGTTGCACTTAGACGTATTCAATATTATATAGACGGACATTGAAGACTCTACCTACAATACGCAAGTGTAATAAGATCCCAATATGCAAGTGCAGTACGATCCCAATACGCAAGTGTAATACGATCCCAATACGCAAGTGTAATAAGACCCAAATACGCAAGTGTAATACGATCCCAATACGCAAGCGTAATATGATCCCAATGCGCAAGTGTAATAAGATCCCAATACGTAAGTGTAATAAGATCCCAATACGCAAGTGTAATAAGATCCCAATACGCAAGTGTAATAAGGCCCCTAATACGCAAGCGTAATATGATCCCAATACGCAAGTCTAATACGATCCCAATACGCAAGTGTAATATGATCCCAATACGCAAGTGTAATAAGATCCCAATACGCAAGTGTAATAAGATCCCAATACGCAAGTGTAATATAATCCCAATACGCAAGTGTAATATTATCCCAATACGCAAGTGTAATAAGATCCCAATACGCAAGTGTAATAAGATCCCAATACGCAAGTGTAATAATATCCCAATACGCAAGTGTAATAAGATCCCAATACGCAAGTATAATAAGATCCCAATACGCAAGTGTAATAAGGCCCCTAATACGCAAGCGTAATATGATCCCAATACGCAAGTGTAATAAGATCCCAATACGCAAGTGTAATATGATCCCAATACGCAAGTGTAATAAGATCCCAATACGCAAGTGTAATAAGATCCCAATACGCAAGTGTAATAAGATCCCAATACGCAAGTGTAATAAGACCCCAACTCGATAGACGTGGTTCCTATACAGCTAAGAACGAACTGCTTTAGTCGAAATTGGGTCATATTGCATCTCCGAACATGGAGGACTCGGGTGAGCTAACATGAGGCCTGAAATTAAAACAAAGCTCGTCTCTGAACACACTGCTTTATATGAACATCTCCTCTAAGAACTTAGCTATTTGTTTCGTATAAGGCTTCATAGAGCTCAAGCCAGTGCTATCTGGTAATATTCATGTAACCATAATGACTTTCCTTCAGGGAACATAGAGCTGAAGCCAGTGCTATCTGGTAATATTCATGTAACCATAATGACTTTCCTTCAGGGAACATAGAGCTCAAGCCAGTGCTATCTGGTAATATTCATGTAATCTTAATGACTTTCCTTCGGGGAACATAGCCTATCTTGAAAAAAAAAAATAAGTCTGAATCCAATCGTTTCCTCATAATTATATAAACAAGTTTTTACCTATGACGATTGCGATTTGAATCAAAGCGTTGACCTTAACAGGGAGACAAAGCGGAATATGGCAATCAGATATATCAGTAATTGTTATCTCCTTGCCTTTGTAGATGAATACACATAATAAAGTACGAAGGACTTCCTATAAATAACAGTGTCCATGGGTAGACTTACTACACGGAATGCCCCCACGCCTGACATGTCGAGCAGTAACAAAGTTTCTCCACTCTTGTCTGTTGGTAGCTCTCATCTAAAGGGTTACCTATGCAATCAGTAAGCTTTTCTTTCATTTGATTTGTTTATTAGTGTGTTTATCGAGATCAATTTTGAGTTCACTGTTTGATAAACATATGAGAAAAATGCACAATATAGAGGTAACATTATGTGATAGAATCGAAATGATCAAATGTTCCTTTCACATTTTCCCCGCATTTTTGTTAATAAAAGTCACGTGCTGCTAAGTCGTCATAAATCGGATTTACGATAAAAACGGTTAAACCTTTAAAATTCAACATTTACGAGAACGAAAGTTTAAAAAACCGAAATAAACCTGATTATCGATTCCGCCAGTGCTGTCCAACACATATGAATAGTTTGAATGGCCAGTGCTGTTAGACAGGATCGTTGTCACGTGAGTTGCTGTGTCGTTCGGTAGAGGTGTTTTCGCCATGCAGACGATGGCCAGACTGAGATTGGTTCTGTGCAGGTACTGACAGAAATAGCCATAGAAGCACATGTAGGCCAGCAACCAGCGCTTAGATAACAGCAGGGGCACGGATCCTGAAAAATAAAAGGTCACGTGGTACTGTCCACTGGTTTTACCATTACCTTCATTTAGACGATGCGAAACGTATCCGCAGGAGATGACTGCTTGAAAATATCATTGGAAAAGAAGATATTTCTCGTGATGAGTAATTTCTCTTCGAACCACAATGTATACAACAAATTGTCGAAGTTATACTTACAACTTTCCAGTTTGAGTTGTTTCGCATTCAAAGTATTTAGGGTAAATTTCAGCATCATATCGTAATATCACCGCGGCTAGGATACCTACCCATGTTGATTGATTCAGTGTTATTTAACGCCGATTTCAGCATCATATCGTAATATCACGACGACCAGGTTACATACCCATGTTGATTGATTCAGTGTTGTTTAACGTCGATTTCAGCATCATATCGTAATATCACGGCGTTCAGGTTACCTACCCATGTTGATTGATTCAGTGTTGTTTAACGTCGATTTCAGCATCATATCGTAATATCACGGCGGCCATTTCACCTACCCATGTTGATTGATTAAGTGTCGTTTAAAGCCGATTTCAGCATCATATCGTAATAGCACGGCGGCCATGTCACCTACCCATGTTGATTGATTAAATGTCGTTTAAAGCCGATTTCAGCATCATATCGTAATATCACGGCGGCCATGTCACCTACCCATGTTGATTGATTAAGTGTTATTTAACGCCGATTTCAGCATCATATCGTAATATCACGGCGGCCAGGTTACCTACTGATGTGCTCCACGGCTTTCACACACTATTACTCCCCAAGAAACTGGTCGTTTTTCGCATTTACTTTATTCAAACGTCCGAAAGAATATTGGCCGAGCTGGGGTTTGAACTCATGACCTGTAGATTGATGGGCAACGTTCATCTGCCTGTTCACCTGTATCATGGCGATCTCACACCTGTACTCCACAAATGAGTATTTCCAATTAACTGGTTACTTTTCTACTTAGACTGTTATCCCGCTGGTGGAAGACGAATACCTTTAAGCGTATTCACTTTAGACAAACGTCTGAACTAATGTTGGCCTAGCTGCGGTTCGGGCTCGTGACCCCTGGATGAAGGAGAACCGTTCTGGAAACCCTGTCCTATAGCGAACAGAACTTCTAGTGAACATTCAAATGTCAGATGATGATCCAGGGTCCAGATAAGTAGGAGTATACAGCTCTTTTACGCACGATATCTTTCATATCATCCAACCAAACCCTATGATGTGGGTACTCAAAAGAATCGTCTCAATGAGACGATTCTTTTGAGTACCCACAACATAGGGTTAGAGGGTAAAATAAAGATTTAAGAACATGCAAAGCTCCCCTTATCTAGAGTTACTGTAAGATCAGATGATTTCACTATGTGATTAAGCTGACCATATATTGTTTGGGTGTTATCTCAGTAAAATCGTATAATTTCCGAAGAATTTAATTCAAATTTTGATTGAGTTTCGAGATTATTATTTTTTTCAGCAATTTCTCCTTTTACCACAGGATTTCATAAAAACGTCGTTTGCGTTCATCCTGATTATGCTTCAAAATAAATGTAGCTGGAGCAAAATGTT
>JASEVX010001580.1:0-14143 GCA_031761405.1 Serripes groenlandicus | reverse complement strand
ACGACTGGAATAGTTTGTGAGACGACGGGAAGCACAGGTAGTCTTAGCTTATTTACCATTCATCCATAGTACACACACAACGTGTTCATCCAGTAAATTATCGATTTGATTAAATTGTATGAAACGCCGCGTCTCATTTGACGTTACAACTTGACGTGCGGGCGTAGCAGCATTAAACTTCACGTGCAGTCGTAGCACCATTAAACTTGTTGTACAGTCAAAGCACCATTAAACTTGACGTACAGTCGTAGCACCATTAAACTTGACGTGCAGTCGTAGCACCATTAAACTTGACGTGCAGTCGTAGCACCATTACACTTGACGTGCAGGCGTAGCACCATTTAACTTGACGTGCGGGCGTAGCAGCATTACACTTAACGTGCAGTCGTAGCACCATTAAACTTGACGTGCAGTCGTAGCACCATTACACTTGACGTGCAGTCGTAGCACCATTAAACTTGACGTACAGTCGTAGCACCATTAAACTTGACGTGCAGTCGTAGCACCATTACACTTGACGTGCAGTCGTAGCATCACTAATATTGACGTGCAGTCGTAGCACCATTAAACCTGACGTACAGTCGTAGCACCATTAAACTTGACGTACAGTCGTAGCACCATTAAACTTGACGTGCAGTCGTAGCACCATTAAACTTGACGTGCAGTCGTAGCACCATTAAACTTGACGTGCAGGCGTAGCACCATTTAACTTGACGTTTAGCAGCATTAAACTTGACGTGCAGTCGTAGCCTCATTAAACTTGACGTTAAGTCGTAGCACCATTAAACTTGACGTGCAGTCGTAGCACCATTAAACTTGACGTGCAGTCGTAGCACCATTAAACTTGACGTACAGTCGTAGCAACATTAAACTTGACGTACAGTCGTAGCACCATTAAACTTGACGTGCAGTCGTAGCACCATTAAACTTGACGTGCAGTCGTAGCACCATTACACTTGACTATCAATCGTAGCACCATTAAACTTGACGTGCAGTCGTAGCACCATTAAACTTGACGTGCAGTCATACCACCATTAAACTTGACGTGCAGTCGTAGCACCATTAAACTTGACGTGCATTCGTAGCACCATTAAACTTGACGTACAGTCGTAGCACCATTAAACTTGACGTGCAGTTGTAGCACCATTAAACTTGACGTGCAGTCGTAGCACCATTACACTTGACGTTCAGTCGTAGCACCATTAAACTTGACGTGCAGTCGTAGCACCATTAAACTTGACGTGCAGTCATACCACCATTAAACTTGACGTGCAGTCGTAGCACCATTAAACTTGACGTGCATTCGTAGCACCATTAAACTTGACGTACAGTCGTAGCACCATTAAACTTGACGTGCAGTTGTAGCACCATTAAACTTGACGTGCAGTCGTAGCACCATTAAACTTGACGTGCAGTCGTAGCACCATTAAACTTGACGTGCAGTCGTAGCACCATTAAACTTGACGTACAGTCGTAGCACCATTAAACTTGACGTGCAGTCGTAGCACCATTAAACTTGACGTGCAGTCGTAGCACCATTGAACGTGACGGTACGCTCTGTAATAAGAATAGTATTGGTGATGAATTTCATTAGTTCATTACTTGTTTGAGTGATCATTTCATGGAAGAAAGAATGTAATGTTTTTCAATGAACTGTACAAATAAAAATAAACTTGTCAAGTAAGCTTTACTTTCTTATCAAAGTTAAAATAATAGTAATTCTCCGAATGCTCAACATTCCTTATATCATAGATGATCAAAAGTGTAGTCATATGACTGCAAGTTTCTAATGTTTCATAATATTTTGATCTCGAATGTTTGATTTTAATGTGTACTGTTTCATTATTGTTTGAACATGTTGTTATCAAATGCATATTGTATGCCTTGATATGAATCAAATGTTCAATGTTCAAATGTTAAAATGTAGTGACACCTGTGACGTTTTTGTTGTTGACTTTTGGTTTCGTCATTACATGTGGCGGTTTTGTTGTTGACTTTTTGGTTTCTCGTCATAGCATGTGGCGGTTTTATTCACACGTGTGACAGAAGTGTCATTACATGTGGCGGTTTTATTCATACGTGTGACAGAAGTGTCATTACATGTGGCGGTTTTATTCAAACGTGTTACAGAAGTGTCATTACATGTGGTGGTTTTATTCATAGGTGTGACAGAAATGTCATTACATGTGGCGGTTTTATTAATACGTGTGACAGAAGTGTCATTACATGTGGCGGTTTTATTCATACGTGTTACAGAAGTGTCATTACATGTGGCAGTTTTATTAATACGTGTGACAGAAGTGTCATTACATGTGGCGGTTTTATTCATACGTGTTACAGAAGTGTCATTACATGTGGCAGTTTTATTAATACGTGTGACAGAAGTGTCATTACATGTGGCGGTTTTATTCATACGTGTGATGTCATTCTTTGTGGTGGAGTCAACTTTACGTGTGATAGTTTAACCCCGATGTGGAACCCTTATAGTCACACATTTGACGCAACGACAGTATTATCATTACATGTGACGGACATGTTATTTGGTGGGTTGGATTCAACATTACTTACGATAGTTTTACCCTGATATGTGACACTTTTATCATTATATGTGATAATAAATAATTCGTCGTTAAATAGTTCACAACCCGTTTGCTGAATAAAACGCTCTATGAAATTATTTTGTCATAACATGTGAACAAATGTTCACTACGTGTGACGGTTCGATCTATATGTGAAACCTTTCCGCTATATTTTCTCGTAATGGAGCGTTCTCACCACCGATCTGAGTACCTCGATCAAACTCGATCAAGCGGTCGTGAAATGATCGCCCTCGGTGTGCAGTGGGGTCCCGCTCGGTATGCAGCGGTCTACCTTGGTCGGTTGCGGTCGGGGTTTATACACGGAATTTTTTGACATGTCAACAAAATCCATGTAGCGCTCGAGAAGCCAGGCGGTCTGGAAGCGGTCTGAAATACATCTTGTAGCGCTCTGGTAAACTCGTGTATACTCGTGTACAAGGTCTAGTTCATCGGGATGACATCTAGTCATCCGATCTGTACTCTATCAGCTAGACCTGTATTCGACATGTACTCGATCTTGGAGAACCCCTAATCAGATGCATTTACTCGATCAACTAGATAATTTGCAGACCGCATCCGAACTCTACTCGAACATACACGGCTTCTACCCGATCATACGAGATCTTACCCGACCGCCTCGATATTCTATTCAATGATCAAGGTCAAGGTCACAGCGGGCAATAGACATGCAAAACCTCGCTTCCAATATCAAAACCCATACAATGCAAGCAAAACGACATTTTAAAGCATCACGGGCAATTGCTTCTCTTGCCACAATGTGTTCAGGTCTGTTGCATAGCTGGGTTGATTCACCCAGGGATCACGAGTGTGTGAACTGACGGGGTGGTATGACTTGAATGATGTGGAAAACGGCCTAAAACACCCAACAATAACAACAAAACGACCTCTGAAAGCAGGGCGGGCAATTGCTCCCTTTGTCACAGTGTGTTCAGTACTATTGAGCAGCTGGATTGAATCACCCAGGACGCATGAGTATGTGAACAGTGCGGGTGATTTGACATATATGATGTTGAAACCGGCGTAAAACACCCAACAATACGAACAAAACGGCCTTTGAAATCATGATGAGCAATGGCTCCTCTTTCCACACTGTGTTCAGTCGTAACGCATAGCTGGGTTGATTCTCCCAGGTCCCATGAGTCTGTGAACTGTGAGAGTGATTGGACATACATGCTGTTGAAAACGGCCTTCTATAAACCCCAACAATGCAATCACATTCACCTTTGAAAACACGATGAACAATGGCTCCTTATACCACACTGTTTTCAGTCCTATCGCGTAGATGGGTTGATTCACCCAGGAAGCATGTGTGTGTGTGAGCAGTGAGGTGTATGTAACATAAATGCTGTTGAAAACGGCCTAAAACAACCAACAACGCAATAAAAACGACCTTTGAAAACATGACGAGCAATGGCTCCTCTTATCAGTCCTATTGCCTAGCTGGGTAGAATCACCCAAAAAACACGAGTATGTGCACCGTGATGGCGATTGGGCATACATGCTGTTGAACACGTCCTAAAACCCCAACAATGCAAGCAAAACGACCTTTGAAAACATGATGAGCAATGGCTGTTTTTATCACAATGTTTTAGATAGTTTCATTTATAGGGAGTGTATGCATGTGGGAAAGGGGTTATGGGAAAATCGTTCACTGTACCGCCGAAAGGGATTTGGCCTGCAGAGGTGCGAATACAAGTGAACACGTAACAGACTAACCCTTTCCCACATGCAGTTAATATATGCCACTTTCCTCACTTATTTAGTCATGCAACAACTCGCTTCCAAGATCAAAACCCATACAATGCAAGCAAAACGACATTTTAAAGCATCACGGGCAATTGCTTCTCTTGCCACAATGTGTTCAGGTCTGTTGCATAGCTGGGTTGATTCACCCAGGGATCACGAGTTTGTGAACTGACGGGGTGGTATGACTTGAATGATGTGGAAAACGGCCTAAAACACCCAACAATAACAACAAAACGACCTCTGAAAGCAGGACGGGCAATTGCTCCCTCTGTCACAGTGTGTTCAGTATTATTGAGTAGCTGGGTTGAATCACCCTGGACGCATGAGTATGTGAACAGTGCGGGTGATTTGACAGATATGATGTTGAAAACGGCCTAAAACACCCAAAAATACCAACAAAACGACCTCCGAAGGCAGGGCGGGCAATTGCTCCCTTTGTCACAGTGTGTTCAGTACTATTGAGTAGCTGGATTGAATCACCCAGGACGCATGAGTATGTGAACAGTGCGGGTGATTTGACATATATGATGTTGAAACCGGCGTAAAACACCCAACAATACAAACAAAACGGCCTTTGAAATCATGATGAGCAATGGCTCCTCTTTCCACACTGTGTTCAGTCGTAACGCATAGCTGGGTTGATTCTGCCAGGTCCCATGAGTTTGTGAACTGTGAGAGTGATTGGACATACATGCTGTTGAAAACGGCCTCCTATAAACCCCAACAATGCAATCACATTCATCTTTGAAAACACGATGAGCAATGGCTCCTTATACCACACTGTTTTCTGTCCTATCGCGTAGATGGGTTGATTCATCCAGGAAGCATGTGTGTGTGTGAGCAGTGAGGTGTATGTAACATAAATGCTGTTGAAAACGGTCTAAAACAACCAACAACGAAATCAAAACGACCTTTGAAAACATGACGAGCAATGGCTCCTCTTATCAGTCCTATTGACTAGCTGGGTAGAATCACCCAAAAAATACGCGTATGTGCACCGTGATGGCGATTGGGCATACATGCTGTTGAAAACGGCCTAAAACCCCAACAATGCAAGCAAAACAACCTTTGAAAACATGATGAGCAATGGCTGTTTTTATCACAATGTTTTCGATAGTTTCATTTATAGGGAGTGTATGCATGTGGGAAAGGGGTTATGGGAAAATCGTTCACTGTACCGCCGAAAGGGATTTGGCCTGCAGAGGTGCGAATACAAGTGAACACGTAACAGACTAACCCTTTCCCACATGCAGTTATTTTATTCGACTTTCCTCACTTATTTAGTCATGCAACAACTCGCTTCCAAGATCAAAACCCATACAATGCAAGCAAACGACATTTTAAAGCATCACGGGCAATTGCTTCTCTTGCCACAATGTGTTCAGGTCTGTTGCATAGCTGGGTTGATTCACCCAGGGATCACGAGTGTGTGAACTGACGGGGTAGTATGACTTGAATGATGTGGAAAACGGCCTAAAACACCCAACAATAACAACAAAACGACCTCTGAAAGCAGGACGGGCAATTGCTCCCTTTGTCACAGTGTGTTCAGTATTATTCAGTAGCTGGGTTGAATCACCAAGGACGCATGAGTATGTGAACAGTGCGGGTGATTTGACATATATGATGTTGAAAACGGCTTAAAACACCCAACAATACCAACAAAACGACCTCTGAAAGCAGGGCGAGCAATTGCTCACTTTGTCAGAGTGTGTTCAGTACTATTGAGCAGCTGGATTGAATCACCCAGGACGCATGAGTATGTGAACAGTGCGGGTGATTTGACATATATGATGTTGAAACCGGCGTAAAACACCCAACAATACAAACAAAACGGCCTTTGAAATCATGAGGAGCAATGGCTCCTCTTTCCACACTGTGTTCAATCGTAACGCATAGCTGGGTTGATTCTCCCAGGTCCCATGAGTTTGTGAACTGTGAGAGTGATTTGACATACATGCTGTTGAAAACGGCCTCCTATAAACCCCAACAATGCAATCACATTCATCTTTGAAAACACGACGAGCAATGGCTCCTTATACCACACTGTTTTCTGTCCTATCGCGTAGATGGGTTGATTCATCCAGGAAGCATGTGTATGTGTGTGAGCAGTGAGGTGTATGTAACATAAATGCTGTTGAAAACGGCCTAAAACAACCAACAACGCAATCAAAACGACCTTTGAAAACATGACGAGCAATGGCTCCTCTTATCAGTCCTATTGCCTAGCTGGGTAGAATCACCCAAAAAATACGAGTATCTGCACCGTGATGGCGATTGGGCATACATGCTGTTGAAAACGGCCTAAAACCCCAACAATGCAAGCAAAACGACCTTTGAAAACATGATGAGCAATGGCTGTTTTTATCACAATGTTTTCGATAGTTTCATTTATAGGGAGTGTATGCATGTGGGAAAGGGGTTATGGGAAAATCGTTCACTGTACCGCCGAAAGGGATTTGGCCTGCAGAGGTGCGAATACAAGTGAACACGTAACAGACGAACCCTTTCCCACATGCAGTTATTTTATTCCACTTTCCTCACTTATTTAGTCATGCAACAACTCGCTTCCAAGATCAAAACCCATACAATGCAAGCAAACGACATTTTAAAGCATCACGGGCAATTGCTTCTCTTGCCACAATGTGTTCAGGTCTGTTGCATAGCTGGGTTGATTCACCCAGGGATCACGAGTGTGTGAACTGATGGGGTGGTATGACTTGAATGATGTGGAAAACGGCCTAAAACACCCAACAATAACAACAAAACGACCTCTGAAAGCAGGACGGGCAATTGCTCCCTTTGTCACAGTGTGTTCAGTATTATTGAGTGGCTGGGTTGAATCACCCAGGACGCATGAGTATGTGAACAGTTCGGGTGATTTGACATATATGATGTTGAAAACGGCCTAAAATACCCAACAATACCAACAACAAAACGACCTCTGAAAGCAGGGCGGGCAATTGCTCCCTTTGTCACAGTGTGTTCAGTACTATTGAGCAGCTGGATTGAATCACCCAGGACGCATGAGTATGTGAACAGTGCGGGTGATTTGACATATATGATGTTGAAACCGGCGTAAAACACCCAACAATACAAACAAAACGGCCTTTGAAATCATGATGAGCAATGGCTCCTCTTTCCACACTGTGTTCAGTCGTAACGCATAGCTGGGTTGATTCTCCCAGGTCCCATGAGTTTGTGAACTGTGAGAGTGATTGGACATACATGCTGTTGAAAACGGCCTCCTATAAACCCCAACAATGCAATCACATTCACCTTTGAAAACGCGATGAGCAATGGCTCCTCTTACCACACTGTTTTCAGTCCTATTGCATAGATGGGTTGATTCACCCAGGAAGCATGTGTGTGTGTGTGTGTGAGCAGTGAGGTGTATGTAACATAAATGCTGTTGAAAACGGCCTAAAACAACCAACAACGTAATCAAAACGACCTTTGAAAACATGACGAGCAATGGCTCCTCTTATCAGTCCTATTGCCTAGCTGGGTAGAATCACCCAAAAAACACGAGTATGTGCACCGTGATGGCGATTGGGCATACATGCTGTTGAAAACGGCCTAAAACCCCAACAATGCAAGCAAATCGACCTTTGAAAACGCGATGAGCAATGGCTCCTTATACCACACTGTTTTCAGTCCTATCGCGTAGATGGGTTGATTCACCCAGGACGCATGTGTGTGTGTGTGAGCAGTGAGGTGTATGTAACATAAATGCTGTTGAAAACGGCCTAAAACAACCAACAACGCAATCAAAACGACCTTTGAAAACATGACGAGCAATGGCTCCTCTTATCAGTCCTATTGCCTAGCTAGGTAGAATCACCCAAAAAACACGAGTATGTGCACCGTGATGGCGATTGGGCATACGTGCTGTTGAAAACGGCCTAAAACCCCAACAATGCAAGCAAATCGACCTTTGAAAACATGATGAGCAATGGCTGTTTTTATCACAATGTTTTCGACAGTTTCATTTATAGGGAGTGTATGCATGTGGGAAAGGTGTTATGGGAAAATCGTTCACTGTACCGCCGAAAGGGATTTGGCCTGCAGAGGTGCGAATACAAGTGAACACGTAACAGACGAACCCTTTCCCACATGCAGTTATTTTAAGCCACTTTCCTCACTTATTTAGTCATGCAACAACTCGCTTCCAAGATCAAAACCCATACAATGCAAGCTAAACGACATTTTAAAGCATCACGGGCAATTGCTTCTCTTGCCACAATGTGTTCAGGTCTGTTGCATAGCTGGGTTGATTCACCCAGGGATCACGAGTGTGTGAACTGACGGGGTAGTATGACTTGAATGATGTGGAAAACGGCCTAAAACACCCAACAATAACAACAAAACGACCTCTGAAAGCAGGACGGGCAATTGCTCCCTTTGTCACAGTGTGTTCAGTATTATTGAGTGGCTGGGTTGAATCACCCAGGACGCATGAGTATGTGAACAGTGCGGGTGATTTGACATATATGATGTTGAAAACGGCCTAAAACACCCAACAATACCAACAAAACGACCTCTGAAAGCAGGGCTGGCAATTGCTCCCTTTGTCACAGTGTGTTCAGTACTATTGAGCAGCTGGATTGAATCACCCAGGACGCATGAGTATGTGAACAGTGCGGGTGATTTGACATATATGATGTTGAAACCGGCGTAAAACACCCAACAATACAAACAAAACGGCCTTTGAAGTCATGATGAGCAATGGCTCCTCTTTCCACACTGTGTTCAGTCGTAACGCATAGCTGGGTTGATTCTCCCAGGTCCCATGAGTTTGTGAACTGTGAGAGTGATTGGACATACATGCTGTTGAAAACGGCCTCCTATAAACCCCAACAATGCAATCACATTCACCTTTGAGAAGTGAGGTGTATGTAACATAAATGCTGTTGAAAACGGCCTAAAACAACCAACAACGTAATCAAAACGACCTTTGAAAACATGACGAGCAATGGCTCCTCTTATCAGTCCTATTGCCTAGCTGGGTAGAATCACCCAAAAAACACGAGTATATGCACCGTGATGGCGATTGGGCATACATGCTGTTGAAAACGGCCTAAAACCCCAACAATGCAAGCAAATCGACCTTTGAAAACGCGATGAGCAATGGCTCCTTATACCACACTGTTTTCAATCCTATCGCGTAGATGGGTTGATTCACCCAGGAAGCATGTGTGTGTGTGTGTTAGCAGTGAGGTGTATATAACATAAATGCTGTTGAAAACGGCCTAAAACAACCAACAACGCAATCAAAACGACCTTTGAAAACATGACGAGCAATGGCTCCTCTTATCAGTCCTATTGCCTAGCTGGGTAGAATCACCCAAAAAACACGAGTATGTGCACCGTGATGGCGATTGGGCATACGTGCTGTTGAAAACGGCCTAAAACCCCAACAATGCAAGCAAATCGACCTTTGAAAACATGATGAGCAATGGCTGTTTTTATCACAATGTTTTCGACAGTTTCATTTATAGGGAGTGTATGCATGTGGGAAAGGGGTTATGGGAAAATCGTTCACTGTACCGCCGAAAGGGATTTGGCCTGCAGAGGTGCGAATGCAAGTGAACACGTAACAGACGAACCCTTTCCCACATGCAGTTATTTTAAGCCACTTTCCTCACTTATTTAGTCATGCAACAACTCGCTTCCAAGATCAAAACCCATACAATGCAAGCTAAACGACATTTAAAAGCATCACGGGCAATTGCTTCTCTTGCCACAATGTGTTCAAGTCTGTTGCATAGCTGGGTTGATTCACCCAGGGATCACGAGTGTGTTAACTGACGGGGTAGTATGACTTGAATGATGTGGAAAACGGCCTAAAACACCCAACAATAACAACAAAACGACCTCTGAAAGCAGGACGGGCAATTGCTCCCTTTGTCACAGTGTGTTCAGTATTATTGAGTGGCTGGGTTGAATCACCCAGGACGCATGAGTATGTGAACAGTTCGGGTGATTTGACATATATGATGTTGAAAACGGCCTAAAACACCCAACAATACCAACAACAAAACGACCTCTGAAAGCAGGGCGGACAATTGCTCCCTTTGTCACAGTGTGTTCAGTACTATTGAGCAGCTGGATTGAATCACCCAGGACGCATGAGTATGTGAACAGTGCGGGTGATTTGACATATATGATGTTGAAACCGGCGTAAAACACCCAACAATACAAACAAAACGGCCTTTGAAATCATGATGAGCAATGGCTCCTCTTTCCACACTGTGTTCAGTCGTAACGCATAGCTGGGTTGATTCTCCCAGGTCCCATGAGTTTGTGAACTGTGAGAGTGATTGGACATACATGCTGTTGAAAACGGCCTCCTATAAACCCCAACAATGCAATCACATTCACCTTTGAAAACGCGATGAGCAATGGCTCCTCTTACCACACTGTTTTCAGTCCTATCGCGTAGATGGGTTGATTCACCCAGGAAGCATGTGTGTGTGTGTGTGAGCAGTGAGGTGTATGTAACATAAATGCTGTTGAAAACGGCCTAAAACAACCAACAACGAAATCAAAACGACCTTTGAAAACATGACGAGCAATGGCTCCTCTTATCAGTCCTATTGCCTAGCTGGGTAGAATCACCCAACAAAACACGAGTATGTGCACCGTGATGGCGATTGGGCATACATGCTGTTGAAAACGGCCTAAAACCCCAACAATGCAAGCAAATCGACCTTTGAAAACGCGATGAGCAATGGCTCCTTATACCACACTGTTTTCAGTCCTATCGCGTAGATGGGTTGATTCACCCAGGAAGCATGTGTGTGTGTGTGTGAGCAGTGAGGTGTATGTAACATAAATGCTGTTGAAAACGGCCTAAAACAACCAACAACGCAATCAAAACGACCTTTGAAAACATGACGAGCAATGGCTCCTCTTATCAGTCCTATTGCCTAGCTGGGTAGAATCACCCAAACAACACGAGTATGTGCACCGTGATGGCGATTGGGCATACGTGCTGTTGAAAACGGCCTAAAACCCCAACAATGCAATCAAATCGACCTTTGAAAACATGATGAGCAATGGCTGTTTTTATCACAATGTTTTCGACAGTTTCATTTATAGGGAGTGTATGCATGTGGGAAAGGGGTTATGGGAAAATCGTTCACTGTACCGCCGAAAGGGATTTGGCCTGCAGAGGTGCGAATACAAGTGAACACGTAACAGACGAACCCTTTCCCACATGCAGTTATTTTAAGCCACTTTCCTCACTTATTTAGTCATGCAACAACTCGCTTCCAAGATCAAAACCCATACAATGCAAGCTAAACGACATTCTAAAGCATCACGGGCAATTGCTTCTCTTGCCACAATGTGTTCAGGTCTGTTGCATAGCTGGGTTGATTCACCCAGGGATCACGAGTGTGTTAACTGACGGGGTAGTATGACTTGAATGATGTGGAAAACGGCCTAAAACACCCAACAATAACAACAAAACGACCTCTGAAAGCAGGACGGGCAATTGCTCCCTTTGTCACAGTGTGTTCAGTATTATTGAGTGGCTGGGTTGAATCACCCAGGACGCATGAGTATGTGAACAGTTCGGGTGATTTGACATATATGATGTTGAAAACGGCCTAAAATACCCAACAATACCAACAACAAAACGACCTCTGAAAGCAGGGCGGGCAATTGCTCCCTTTGTCACAGTGTGTTCAGTACTATTGAGCAGCTGGATTGAATCACCCAGGACGCATGAGTATGTGAACAGTGCGGGTGATTTGACATATATGATGTTGAAACCGGCGTAAAACACCCAACAATACAAACAAAACGGCCTTTGAAATCATGATGAGCAATGGCTCCTCTTTCCACACTGTGTTCAGTCGTAACGCATAGCTGGGTTGATTCTCCCAGGTCCCATGAGTTTGTGAACTGTGAGAGTGATTGGACATACATGCTGTTGAAAACGGCCTCCTATAAACCCCAACAATGCAATCACATTCACCTTTGAAAACGCGATGAGCAATGGCTCCTCTTACCACACTGTTTTCATTCCTATCGCATAGATGGGTTGATTCACCCAGGAAGCATGTGTGTGTGTGTGTGTGTGAGCAGTGAGGTGTATGTAACATAAATGCTGTTGAAAACGGCCTAAAACAACCAACAACGTAATCAAAACGACCTTTGAAAACATGACGAGCAATGGCTCCTCTTATCAGTCCTATTGCCTAGCTGGGTAGAATCACCCAAAAAACACGAGTATGTGCACCGTGATGGCGATTGGGCATACATGCTGTTGAAAACGGCCTAAAACCCCAACAATGCAAGCAAATCGACCTTTGAAAACGCGATGAGCAATGGCTCCTTATACCACACTGTTTTCAGTCCTATCGCGTAGATGGGTTGATTCACCCAGGACGCATGTGTGTGTGTGTGAGCAGTGAGGTGTATGTAACATAAATGCTGTTGAAAACGGCCTAAAACAACCAACAACGCAATCAAAACGACCTTTGAAAACATGACGAGCAATGGCTCCTCTTATCAGTCCTATTGCCTAGCTAGGTAGAATCACCCAAAAAACACGAGTATGTGCACCGTGATGGCGATTGGGCATACGTGCTGTTGAAAACGGCCTAAAACCCCAACAATGCAAGCAAATCGACCTTTGAAAACATGATGAGCAATGGCTGTTTTTATCACAATGTTTTCGACAGTTTCATTTATAGGGAGTGTATGCATGTGGGAAAGGTGTTATGGGAAAATCGTTCACTGTACCGCCGAAAGGGATTTGGCCTGCAGAGGTGCGAATACAATGTGAACACGTAACAGACGAACCCTTTCCCACATGCAGTTATTTTAAGCCACTTTCCTCACTTATTTAGTCATGCAACAACTCGCTTCCAAGATCAAAACCCATACAATGCAAGCTAAACGACATTTTAAAGCATCACGGGCAATTGCTTCTCTTGCCACAATGTGTTCAGGTCTGTTGCATAGCTGGGTTGATTCACCCAGGGATCACGAGTGTGTGAACTGACGGGGTAGTATGACTTGAATGATGTGGAAAACGGCCTAAAACACCCAACAATAACAACAAAACGACCTCTGAAAGCAGGACGGGCAATTGCTCCCTTTGTCACAGTGTGTTCAGTATTATTGAGTGGCTGGGTTGAATCACCCAGGACGCATGAGTATGTGAACAGTGCGGGTGATTTGACATATATGATGTTGAAAACGGCCTAAAACACCCAACAATACCAACAAAACGACCTCTGAAAGCAGGACGGGCAATTGCTCCCTTTGTCACAGTGTGTTCAGTACTATTGAGCAGCTGGATTGAATCACCCAGGACGCATGAGTATGTGAACAGTGCGGGTGATTTGACATATATGATGTTGAAACCGGCGTAAAACACCCAACAATACAAACAAAACGGCCTTTGAAATCATGATGAGCAATGGCCTCCTCTTTCCACACTGTGTTCAGTCGTAACGCATAGCTGGGTTGATTCTCCCAGGTCCCATGAGTTTGTGAACTGTGAGAGTGATTGGACATACATGCTGTTGAAAACGGCCTCCTATAAACCCCAACAATGCAATCACATTCACCTTTGAGCAGTGAGGTGTATGTAACATAAATGCTGTTGAAAACGGCCTAAAACAACCAACAACGTAATCAAAACGACCTTTGAAAACATGACGAGCAATGGCTCCTCTTATCAGTCCTATTGCCTAGCTGGGTAGAATCACCCAAAAAACACGAGTATATGCACCGTGATGGCGATTGGGCATACATGCTGTTGAAAACAGCCTAAA